>BQNB010027953.1:0-57119 GCA_026074375.1 Tanacetum coccineum
AGGAAGAATTTGTTCGTTTATGTTCAACAAGCAATCAAAATCAATTGATTCAAACTTAGCACGGATATGACTCATGTTTTTGAAATTTTGACTCACAACCCTACCCTCATGAAAGTATCGTTTTTCTAGACTTGGAATTGTGTTTTGTAAGGGTTGATTAAATTCATTTGATATGAGTAGAATGTAGTTTTGAGTCTTTTGATGATCTAGTGCGATAACTCGAGGCATTGTTACCTAGAATAAAACAATCAAAATCATATTTTAATATCTTACACTTGTGTTGATATTTTGAGTTCGTGCCTAGTGTGTGCCTAGATGTAAAAAATGTGGAGTAACGATTAACTCGACCTAAAAATTAAAATCTTAAGAGTTAATCCAAACGCTCGTTAGTTTGATTTTGCTCATCCAAACATGTCGAAAAATACATATGAATTATGTATCTCGAGCTTTGTTCATGAGATCATTATGCATGTGTTTGAAAACGTTTTTAAGTTGTATTAACAATGCATAACAACAATTTTATTATGTTCCTAACGTGAGTGATTTGAAAATAAAATTGGGGTTTTGGTTCAAAATCAATTTTTCGACAAACTTAATAATGTATGCAAATCCTATGTCTACGGGAAGCATATTAGCTATACATTGTAACCTAGTAGTCCTAATTGTACCAAACTGAAAGAAAAATGGAAAATCCCTAATTTTATTTTTTAGTGTTCATCATGAACCCTAGACTCAAATTGAAAGAAAATAGATGAAATAACTTACAATTGATGATCTTTGTGATGTTGTGAATGATTGTAGGTGTCGATTTTATCTTCAATTAGTGTTTTAATTGGTGATTTTGAGTTTTTGGGTTGTTTAGTTCGTTTTCGTCGCTGCAGACAGGAAGGGGTGTGTTTGGTTTTGTGTTTAGATTTTTTTTAACTAAGTGTGAAATATGGAGTCTGCTGTTGGCGGTCCTATATTGTCAGGCGGTCCTAAATATATTGGGGGCCGCCGAGGATATGGGGGCCGCCCTTAGCGAGGGATTTTGGACTTAGTTTTGACGAAAATTTTACAAAGAGGAGTGACGTTTTAATTTGCATTTCGCGAATTACAAGTGCTTAAGGTACTTCGGATGAAGTATTTAAGTTGTCACGACACGGAATAGAACACGGACTAGAATTGAGACAGAAGAAAGAGAAGCGGACTAATATGATTTATGGAATGTGTTCCATCATTCCTAAGCCAAGACATAGATAGTTAAACGATTCACATTTAAGGGGTTTCGTAAGAATGTCGGTGATGCTGTCGACGGACGACACTTTTTCGATTGAGATATGTCCTTTCTGGACATTATCACGAAGAAAGTGGTGACGAATTTCGATGTGTTTGGTTCGAGAATGTTGCACCGGGTTTTTGCTACGGTCAATAGCGCCTTTATTGTCGCACATGATCAGAACATCGTCGAGTCGAACGTCGTAGTCGATAAGAGCTTGTTTCATCCATAGTGCTTGTTGACATGCCTTTCCGGCGCTTACGTATTCGGCTTCGGTAGTGGATATAGCAAGAGTGGTTTGTTTCTTCGAGAACCAAGATGTCAAACAACATCCCACGAACGTACAAATACCGCTAGTGCTCTTTCGGTCCACATAATCTCCCGCATGATCAGAGTCGGCATATACTACTGTTTCTATGCCGATCCCCTTAGGATACCATAATCCTAAGTGCGTAGTGCCTTTAATGTATCGGAAGATACGCTTAACCGCTTCAAGGTGAGAGGTTTTGGGAGCCTCTTGGAAGCGGGCACAAAGGCAGACACTAAACATGATATCGGGCCTACTTGCCATTAGGTATAATAAACTACCTATCATGCCTCGATACTTGGTACTATCTACCGACTCACACTCTTCGTCTTTCGTGAGTTTGGTATCGGAGGACATGGGGGTTTTCATTGGTTTAGATTCTTCTAAGCCAAATTTCTTAAGCATTTCTTTAATATATTTAGATTGATTAAAGAAAATACCATCTTCCATTTGTTTTATTTGTAGTCCAAGGAAGAAGTTAAGTTCACCCATCATGCTCATCTCGAACTCGTCATGCATGATTTTGGCAAATTCATCACACATGTCTTGACAAGTCGAGCCGAATATAATGTCGTCGACATATATTTGAACGATGATGAGGTTTGAACTTTTCTTCTTAGTAAAAAGAGTGTTATCTACCATTCCTATTTTATATTCATGTTTAATAAGAAAAGCTTTTAATCTATCATACCAAGCTTTGGGTGCTTGTTTAAGACCGTATAAAGCTTTCTTTAGTTTATAAACATGATCCGGTTTTTCAAAGTCAATAAATCCTGGAGGTTGTGCCACGTATACCTCCTCATTGATAAAACCATTCAGGAATGCACTTTTTACATCCATTTGGAATAGCTTAAAATCTAAAGCACAAGCATAAGCTAATAGTATCCTAATTGACTCAAGCTATTATTGTCATATTCCTAGGTTGTGGAACTAACTCCCAAACGTCATTGGTAATGAATTGATTTAATTCTTCTTGCATAGCAAGCATCTTATAACACATATTTATCCTATACTTAACAAGGTTTAAATCTTAAGTTATCTACATTGTTCGACATTATCATTTGAGAGAGTCATTCGGAATCGTACCTTTGCAATGATGTTACCACGGAAGATTGTACAAAAAAAATGACATTACCTCCGTTGGTATGCCCTTATAGCTGAAGACTAGCTTTTGGTTTACCCGTCATGTGTTTAGAGCATCCGCTCTCTTTATCCACTCATCGGGTTTCCAGTGACTCCAGTTACCATATTAGTTATATAATGTAATACCGCAAAACTTTTGGTCCCAATATCTCATGGGCTAACGTTGTTAGTGCTAAACATCTAGCGTTTGATGCAAATTGGTTGGGATGTGAGAATGGAAGATACATTTCCCATGGCATGTAACTTTGACGTTGGAAATTGTTCCAAGTTACAGGAAAGCCACGAGGTTGATTTTGTCGACCAACGTTTCTTTTTGGTTGCGGTGTCTTGGGATAAGGATAATTATTGATTACTCTTCTAGGTGGTGGAGTTTTGATCTAAAATTAGGAATTTGAAAATCCAACTCTAGTTTTGACAATGGCATATAAAAATTGTTAACTTCATTATCACTAGCAATGGGAATCTTAACATTGTTTTACTATTATGTGTTTTGGCTTTAAGACCCAAGTAGATTTTGAAAAGACACACTTTTTCTCATATCCAGCGTAGGTGCTGGCGGCTGGTCACATTAATTGCTTTGGGGCCGCCTGCTTACTAGGGGCCACCCTTATGTATAGGACCTTCATCAGGGACTCTTTTTCTGAGCTTTCACAAATTTTAATTTCCTTAGTTCTACTAGGATTATGCTTCAAATGAACTTAAACCCTAAACCTAAAACTTATCCACCAGAGGATTTTTGTATTACTTAACTTTTCACTTTAAGCAATGTATGCTCTTTCAAACTTGGTTAGTTAAGAAAGCTTCCTTTTAAGCTTTTCATTTTCAATTTTTAGGCATATGACATTTTTACACATTCGAGAATCAACTCCTAGTTTTTCTAAAGTGTAGACCTTATTCCTTTAGAAACACTAAGTTTTTTTTAAATATTTCTAGTGGCCTTTTAATCTTTTTGTTTTTGGTGATTATCTTTAAACTTATTTTGCACAGTTTATCATATCATATCTAATACTAAATCATCTATTTGACGAGTTTCTCATCACTAAAGGTAAGAGGAATTCAGACACATACTCACCTTGATGTTTGAGCTACGAGACATTGTAGAATACTAGTAATTTATAACACCAAAGAACAATATAGAAATCTAGAAAGAGAAAGTGGATGGGAGAAAGGTTCTAGTGAGAGAAAGTAACAAAGAAAGAAAAATTAGATTATATGTGAGAAATGAACCAACCAACCACCCTCTCCATATGTGGAGAGGGTATAAATACTTAATGCTAAAGGCCGATCATGAGCTTGAATTGGATTTCCATAAGCTTTGGCCGGTTGGACATACTTACATTAATATGATTACACTAAGAGCTCAAGACTAACTATATTGGTAGTGACGATTACTTTTTGTGTTTCTACAATCTCCCCTAAAGGGAGGTCACTCCAAATTACAAAACTTAAACCTAGCATACTATGCTTTGACTTTAGTCTTGAGCTCGTAGTCTTTAACTTTAATCATTTAGCTTATGATATGTTGTAGTGATCATTGACTTTAGGCTTTGACTTGCATCTTTGACTTGATAATATGATCTTGAGCACTTAGAAATCATCAGCCAAATACAATCTCCTTTATTATCATCTTGTGATCTTTTCCATCTTGTGCACTTGTGACCTTCGGACCGGCATGCTCATACCGTTCTTGATATTGAAAGCGTGTGTAGCCATCTTTCTTGATATTCTTTAACTTTAACACTTTGTCACTTTATGAAGGACGTACGGTATCAACATAATACTTCGCCGCTTCAAGAAAGACGTATGGTATCAGAGTAGCGGAAGTCTTGAAACATGTACTTGAGCTTTCATGATGTCTTTATAAATGTCGGTCGAGTATGAGCATGCAACTATGAATCTGACTCGTAAACGTCTAGCTGCTGCCATCATCGGGAATACCTGCAGGTTTAGGTTAGTGATAATTAACAGATATGGACTAAAGTGTCTTTGTCACTTCGTCGAATATGGTTGTAACAACCATGGTTCCTTGTTATTCAGTATAAATACTGCTTGTGATCAGGTAGAATTCTGAAGAATCTCCTTGATAGGGTTTCGCAGCTATACTAGCCGTTCTCATTATTTTAGCGTTAAAGCAGGAAAACACGGATAAGATTCGTGAACTGCGTAAGTTACTTTCTTCCTGATTAAGCCGTCAATTCATGTTCAGCTTTCCTATGTCCAGATACCCTTATGAGGCTTCCCCTCTATGGACATAGAATGAAAAATCGATTTAGAAATCAGTGGTGTGTCAAATTGCAAATGATTTTTATGACACACCAACAGTTTTTTTTTATTTTAAATTCACTAATTCATAAGCTGGACCGAATTGATATCCAGTATCACAAGCTCGATCCTTATAGGATCTCACATGTCAACTACCAAGAGCTTGTTTGATGTTGGCTCAAGCAGGATTTCCATCTTCACTGTGAATACTTAAGTATAACTCAGATCGTTTGTCAAAATCTTAAGGATAATGCGTAGGACTCTAATGTATTATTCTATTTTTTACATTGTAGTGAAGAAGAAGAAGATATTTAGACAAGTGTTCCTAATGAGATTTATGGATGATCTCTTTTTGGCTTAGAACTCAATAGTGCATTTGGTTTTTAGTTGATCGGAGGCGGGGGGGGGGTGGAGCAGCAGACTGCCACCTTTTCAATACCAATAATTCGAAGTAAAAAGTGGATAGAATATGAGTGTAATCTCCATGAGGAATGAAAAATTAAATATTTTGAGAGGAAATGAAACATAAATCTTTTGAGAGATTCTGAGTGGCCAGGGAGGGTTGTGCATTGCATCACTAGGTCCATGATGTTAGTCTCTAATGTCAGCAATCATCTTTGTGATTCTAGACAGCAAATGTAAGGAAAGCTTCTTTCTTTTCACCCTTTATCTTAACTTTTCTTTTTAATTCTTCAATCCCTACTGCGCTTACCGAGACTTCATAACTAGTACCTTGTTGGGTTTTTTCCAGTCTAGCTCTATCTCAGTCTGCACTCTTCCCTTATTCTTACTTTTACTCCTTTTTTTATACCTAAGGACTACTACACTATCTAGTGGAATATCCCTAGGTAGATCCCTTCGATTCTGGTTGGATCATGGGAATGAATACCTAAACTTAACCACCTTATAACTCCAATACAGTAATTTAAATGGCCGATCTTTGGTATTTCCACATTTCAGCCAATTACGTAACCATTTGCTCCTCCTTCATATGTGTATCGATTAATCGAAAGAGTTTAGCACATATATGGGATAACGTACACTTGAGATCTTAAAAATTACATTATTAGCCATATATTTTAATCACATTTTATCCCCTTATCAAAAATGTTAAATCTCTTGATATTTTGGATATCAATTGAATCAAATATTCATGGTTTCGGAAAAATGTCAAATCTAACAAGCGATTATTTGGAACGTTTTAATGCTTCAAAAATCCCCCTTAAATTATGAGGGAATAATATTGTGTTTGAGTACGTTAATTTGAAAAATTTTGAATTTACTAAGAAATTCTTAAAAATTCGTACTCAAACACTATATAAGCCTAATTATAGTCTATTGATAAAATATAATGCCTAAAAACATTACTAATATTTTTCACATCTTTACGTATTGAAATAAATCGACAAAAATAAAAACGTTCAATGTAAAATTAAACAAACAAACAAGCTAATTAGTAATAAAATTTCACATTCGAAATTTATAACACTTCAAGGTATGAATAAATAAATGCTAATTGCCATTTTATGATTAAATTAAATTTTTATTCAACTTCACACGTTTATAAAAATGTTGTGTACATTTTTATAAACATTACAAATATTTTTACAATTAAAAGAAATGTTTTAAATTCAAAATAAATATCTTGAAATTCAAATTTTCGGAAAACCTAAAACGCTAGAAAAAGTTCCAGAAAATTCCCTTACACAAAAGACCAACTAGGGGCCCCTAGTCCATAGGCGCCCCCTTAAATCATGGGCGGCCCCCTTAATTTTAGGGACCGCCCACACTATATAAGGGGACCGTGCACCCCCCCAAAGACATAGACGCTACCTCATTTGTCCTATAAATACTAAGACATTTTCGGTCCCACTATTTTTCTCACCTTTTACACTCATTCTTCTGCCTCCAAAACACCCACATATCCTCATCAAAAATCCTTTGATTATTTAATCATAAAGCTTTTGTTTCCAAGTGATCCAAGCTTAATTCCTCAAGTGCAAGAGAATAATACTTCCCAACATCAAGTAAGAAGTATTACAACCTTAGTGTGTATTGCAAACCTTGTTGATCCAAATCACATATTTGTAAATCAATGTATATATTGTATTTTGTGTGTAGTAGCTAGAGCTGGCGATTCTTTGTAAAGTATAGTTAGATAATTTGGTGATCTTACCAAGTAGTGTTAGATAGTTTGAATATAAGTAGGTGGATGAAGTGAAGTCTTGAAGTTGTGAAGAAGTCTTGAAGTTGTGAAGAAGTCGTGAAGTTGTGAAGTGTGAACAAGTATGAAGTCCGTGTAGTGATAGATTGTTCTAGCTAAGGATTAAAGTCCATTTCGCTTTGTGTCGTAAATCGGTGTAAGCAACATTGTGTACTCTATTCGTCTCCGCCATAAAGGGACTTTTGACATTAGTGAAGAAAACTCTCGAGTTTAGTGCTCGGGGAGTGGAATAGGGCGAAGAGGTGCTTCGTTACTGAACCACTATAAATCCTCGCGATGTGGTTTGATTGTTCTTACTCTTATCTCTTGTCTTGCATTATTTTCTCATACTATCTTATTAATTGTTTAGATAAGTATATTGTTTATATTGTGCAAGTGTTGAATTCACATAAAGTCGAATCTAGAATTTTTACAAACACTTTAAAACCTTAAATTAAAAAGCGGTAAACTATTCAACCCCCCTTCTAGTTTTCCACATAGTCTACACTATTTATTTACATATTCACAAGATTATTATATACGAGGTTTGACCTGAATGATGAGAACAACATATGATAAATCATATGGTCCTTTCCAGCATCCGTAGGTCTCCCCCGTAAAGTCTTCCACCAACAAACTTTTCCAAACTTCTCATCAATCTTCTATCTCTGAGCTTCTTATCGATAGCATTGATCATCACACGAGCTCTTTGCCTGTCTTGTTTACTCCATTTTTTCTTCGGCAAGTACTTCATTTCAATCCCTAGGGCAATATCATTGAGAGCAGTACGAACATGGTTGAGTGTGCCATCACTAAACTTGTGAAGTTCATCAATGCGCATCAGAAGATTTATGTTCATTTCATCTTCATAAATAATGCCTTGGATATCAGGGTAAGCGGTGTAGGGAGTCATTCTTCTGAGATTTAAACGGTATGTGTCTGGTTATTTGAGGTTGATCTTCTTCTGGTAGCTTTCGACTCCCAATTGTAGATATTCTACACATTCTTAAATGACAATACTTCTAGTAAACATTCATAAAGCTACATTCAGTGCATATCGTTCTTCTAAGTTGAGGTTGGTCAGCTTGTCTTGAACAAGGAGAATTAACATGTCTTAAATGTCTTGTCGACGAAGTCTTTTGAAGTCGCCTTCTCTAAATTTGTATAGCTGATCATCTTGTCTTCAAACAATAATCTCTTCCATATGACTATAGCCAAACCACTTCATGATCTTGAGGCTGGTTACTACAATAATCTTGTGTCTGGAGTAGACATCTTTTGATGTTTTCTATGTTGGAAGCAATTTCCGTAGAATTTCTAGACGTTTTGGACACCCAATGATAGTTTCCCCCAGAAAGCATGGCTTGTCGAGACAGAACTTTTAAAAACCGTCTTTATATTCTATAAACCTATGTCTTCAATCCATTTAACTTGACCCTTAAATCAGCAGCCTTTGTTTTAATGATGAAGTGGTGGTATTTTTGACTTTGACACCCCTCCTTTAGATATCGAATCGTTGTTGATGAAGTGATCCAAGGGATAGAGCTTTGACGACCTTGGTTCATTCAAATTTAATTGTAGGGGCTTGTTAATCATGAGGAATGGCTTCCCTTCAGGATTGTGCCAGTCTAATCGATCATTGGTAGCTTTAAAGACTTCTTCCAAGTGGCACTCTAGTTTCACTAGACTCTTGCGCGTGCCTTTTATAAGATGGTAGATTGGGCCGTCAACACTTCTTGAGTTAGATTATCAATTTTGAGTCGGTGCATTATAAAGGTAGAGAAGTCGATGGGAGTAGCCAAAAACTCATTAAACGAAGATTGAGTGCCTGCCATGCTGACCAATTGTGTGGATCTAAGGTAAGGTGGTCGTTGTCAACAGTCTTTGTTTTGTGCCATTCACGATCAGGAGTTGGAGGTCTTGAAGGATTCTTATGCCATACATCTTCATTTAGTGCCTCTCTTACAGGAGATACATCCTCATTTCATGTGTTGAACTCTTGATGTGGTTGATCTTCCAAATCAGCAGCCTTTTGATCATGATCCTCTGCATGAGTAGACTTGCCTGAAGATTTTGGTTAAGATTTAGATGCACTTTTTGAAGAACTTGTGGACTTAGACTCCTTATTTTTCGGGTCTTTTGATGACTCAGCTTCTTTGCCTGATTTCCTTCCTTTCGACCCTCGGTTTGATCCGCGGAGGGGTCTTCATCCTTGTCTTGATCATCTCGTCCTCTTTTTAGTATAACAACATCATCATATGAGGTAATGATGTCTTTGTCAGTGTTGTACGATTCGACCAATGCATTGTAGAGATTTTTCTGAGTGTCTAATCTGTCTATCGATTTATTGGTCTCCATTTTGTCAATGAGAATCTTTTTCAGTTCAAATTCTGATAGTGAAGTTGCTACTCTATTCTACTGCGATAAGACGTCCTTAGGTTGATTGGTTATCTAACAAAACACTTCACCTCCCCAGAATTCCTGTTACATACTTCTCAATCTATTTGGCATGCTCTTGGAGACTTGAGTTTGAACATGCTCCTTGATTATTGCCTTCATGGTTGAATCTATCTGATTAAGAAATTATTGATTCTCAGCTTGAGTTTCTTCTCTGAGCTTGTTTGTTTGTAGCTGAACAGCCACATCCACTGCTTCTTTCATCTTAAAAGCAAGGTACGTATCAACAATGCCCGGAATTGAAGAGATAGCTTCAGGAAATTGACTTGTTTGCCTGAACTCAGACATTTCAGATTCTAATGCGGATACCCTTTGATCAAACTGGAATAAGGATGCAAAGTTAGGAATTTCTGGCAAAAATCATTATTGGATTAGTTGTTGTTGTTGTGGAAGTTGGTGTTTGATGTAGAGGTTGAATGTTGGGAATAGGTGGTTGAGGAATTGTTGTATCAGAATAAGGTATCTCTGCAGCAACCGAAACTGGTACATTGACGAGAGTATCTGACTGAGTGTCTTTTGATTTAAGATTGAGTCAATGACTATATCCAAAGAAGGATTAATAAACTTTGACACCAAGTCTGATGAAACAGAAGAACTTTGCTGTTGCACTACTAGAGGCACAGTTGTTAGAGTTACATAAGTATCTTCCGTGTCTTGATTTGCTTGAGCATCAGTAATTTCAGCATCACTTATTTCCAAGTTAATATTCAAATATCTGTACAGATCATCTTCTTCTTCTTCTTCCTGTTCACCTTCCTTATCCTTATCAACATCCTCTTTATATTCTTCTTCTTCAGTGAGTTCATAGTCTGGTGAGAAGTTGACACTACTCAATCAGAAGACACTTCTGTGCATCAACTCTGCTTTTTCTTCCTCTTCTCCCTCTTTATCTGCTTTAAAAGTTGATAAGTTTGGATGAGTAAGACCATCTCCGTTATTATCTGATTCAGTTTCGTCACTGTCATCATTCATGTCTGACTCTTCTTCAGCATCCTCATCATCTTGACTAAATGTCCAATATTCTTCTTCACTTTCTGAGTCATATTTGGGTACATCGAGAACCTCTGGCGTGACACCAGCTCCTTCATTTGTATTAGTGACCTTTTGTTGTTGCTTATCGAGAGCTTGAATAGGTGTCAATTCCATCACCTGAGCCACTTGCGTGAGAGTTGTGAAATTGAGTCTTGCTTCTTTTGGTAGCCAGCTTCATTTGTTCAGCTTCAGTTAATGTAACCTCAGATAATACATTTAATCCTTTGGCTTTTGGCACCTTTGCAGGTTGCCATCTTCTTGGCCCCACCCCCCCCCAGATTTAGCCACCTTAGCTAAACGTATGAGTGTACTAACCTTTAGTAGCTTGAACAGGACTTCTTCTTGGGAGATTGTCTGAATCAACTTCTTTCTGAATGTACTTGGGTTTTGGAGCTTTCTTTCCAGAAGCAAAAGCATAGTATTTCTGGTAAGCTTTGGATTCCAACATTGTTTGGTTTGTTAATTCCTTTGGGAGAATGGTACCATATACTTGAGTAACTTCATGCCTGGAGATACATCTCATAGAAGTAAACAGGGTGTCATCTCGAGCAGTATGCCAAAATATCTTGTTTCTCCTTGAAATAGACTAATACTTTGACATGAAGTAAATCAATGATATCTTTGTGAATCAAGGAATGAACAACTTGTTTGTCTTCTTAGAATACTTGCTTTCAAAATCTGGAACATGATATCTTCCCAGAGTAGATACACATAGTCAATATTCTTCTTATGGAACATACCCAAAAATATTTGAGCATGGGACAAACGAATCTTGTCCATTCCATTTTCTTTGCCACTTAAGCACTTGTTGATGACGGTAGCAAATGCTCTCCATGGTTGATGTAAGTAGTCAACATCCCACATCATAGTGAATAAATGATATAATCCAAAGTGCTAACATCTCTAATGAAAGAGAGAATATCAATGTTCCATGGAGGTCTTCAAACTTTTATCTTGGAATTTTAGGGCAAAACTGGAGAATTTCTCTGAACATATCAACACCGAGAGAGACTTTCTTCTTGTTTATCGTGAATCTGAATGGATACCTATGAACAGAAACTGTAGCCTAAATTATTGCTATAAATGCAGAACATCTGCTAGTGATCAGAATGCTAGTAAAAAAGATGAAGTGCAAGAGCATCTAGCACCATTTGAAATGTAGCTTTTTTTGGTTTGATGTCTGTTTTGAGTCTCAAGTTGCATTTCCCGAACTCAAGACGGTCCGCCAGGGCAACAAGAGCATCATCAAAGGGCTTTCTGTTGAGCTTGAGTGGTATTCTTGATTCTACTAATGATTTGACCAATACCGTTTATAAATATAACCAAACATTTATAATATAAACACACTATAAGGCCTTGATTGTTAAATACTTGAGCTTGATTCATGTGTGATAATCAATTTAGATGATTAGGCCTCAATAAGGCATGTAACATGTTTGATTAAGATCTAATCCATACCAAAGCAACTAAATGGGCATTCAGGTAAATGTGAAAGGCAATAAGACAACAAAAAATTGTCCTTTTTGGAATTTTCTATTCAACAACTTGTAAGATAAGGTGGACCTAAGACATGTTCAGAATATTATTGTATGAACCTTGATATATAGCCTACTTAACTTGTTTAGATTGCTAAATTAACCAATTTTAATTAGCTGCCTAACTTGATTTTTAAATTGCCTTCAGAAAAAATTCAATCTTAAAAATCCTTAAAACCTATTGCTAAATCGCCTCCTATTTAAGAGAGTGATACATCAACCTCCTAGTAGGATTGTTAAAGTCACGCACCTATAAAGGACAAATAATTCGTCTCTATTGGAATTGTTAATTCGCTCCTATATAGATTGTTAAATCGACTCGTAAAGTCAAGTTTGTCAACATCGCCTCGTGAACCCAAGTTGTTAACCATCGCCTCGTGTAGCAGAGTTGTTAACTCGCCTCCTTGAAGAGTATGTTTAACTTCGCCTTCTGAAGGAGTTTGTTAACCGCCTTCTGAAAGGTTTTGTTAACTCGCCTAGTCAAAGGCAGTTGATAACTCCGCCTTCAAAAGAATCACATCACCACAGAACTTAAATTATAACCACAAGACTGTGTTCAATGTAGCATTCTTAACATATGACTAATACTTAGGATCAATTAAACACTATTACCATAGAATTATCAAAAACGATCAACAATGAGTACGTTTAATCATTTTCTCAGATTCATGCAAGAATAAACAAACAAGGATGAGGATTTAAGGCTCAAACAAATTCAAGGAAGTAAATACAATCGTCCTAGCACAAAACCCACAAACAAATTTCAATAAATCCTAAAAACCCAAAATTTCGCAAATAAGAATTATCAAGAACACACTATTATTCATATGATAACCAATCACAAAATTGTTTTAATCGAGTGTTCTACACTCATAAACAAACAAGACCCCTCATTCAATTTGAGATTTTAATCACTTTTAATTTTGACTAACCCTAATTCAAGATTTAGGGTTTTCGAGATCAATCGTGGATGAAACTTTAATTCCTTTGAGACATATGTAGTTTAGGAAGTGAGGAACGAGGTTCAAGTTATACCTTTCGCTTGATAATCACTGGAAATGGAGAATGAGAGTTGGCGATTTCGAATGGGTTGGGAGGAGGGAAAAAATTTGCTAAGTGTGTGTTTGTATGTGAAAAAGACCGGGTGAGTGAAAGGGTTATAAAACGAATTTTGTTTTTGACACTTTTGCCCCCTCTATTTGATATCCTATGCATTAGTTAATATTTAAGACTAATAGCATTTTAAGTTTAACAAATGACACATATAGTCCCTAATGAATTAACAAGCATACCCTTGAAAACTTATATTTGCCAACCATATACTAACCTTAATTTATAAAACTCCTAAGGCAATAAACACATAGCAGTTAAGGCTCATATAAGTAAACTTAATTAACTCCCTTTAATTGTTAAACCGTTATTTTTAAAACCGTCTTTTCTCTTTTATCACAAAACTGATTTAGTAAAAAATATTTGACATTCTCTCCCCCTCAAACAATGACCCGTTTTCTATTTAAAGAGTTGTAGTCGTTGTTTGAGTGGTCAAATGTCTTTGAAAAGCATTTTTTGATGAATTATTGTTTAATTTTGAAAAACCAAACACCAATTAAATAAGATTTCTCTTATTTTCACACATAAGCCACTGACACGTACACTTATGGAATATAGGAAGCATGGGTTGTGATGCAAAGGTAAATGACACAAGCCTTTTGCAATGACCTAAAGTAGACCATGCCCGAGAATAAATTCCCGTTATGAGGTCAAGTTTTCATTTTGAAATACTTGCCTTTAAGATGATGACCGGGTTGCTATCTGAAATAATAGCAAGCCATTTTTGGCATGTTTTGAAAGCTTTTGAACTTCTGCTCGAACTTCATTTACAGCCTCGTATCATTATTAAATGACATTTCTAAGGCCGTAAATGTTATCGATTTTTAGAAGACATGCCAGAGATATAATATTTTAATATTTTTTTTGATTTTTTAATTTTGTTTTTGAAAAAAAATTATATCAAAGAAAAATATTTTTGTGTTTTTATGTTTTCTTATGTACATATGATACAGGATATGAGTTACCACCATCACTCATCTATTTCCTCTGCCAGACGTTTCAACGTTTCCGGAGACATGCTTCTCATACCGAGCTTTTCGATCAAGAAGTTGAATCTTTCTCTTGGCAAAGGTTTGGTGAAGATGTCAGCCAGTTTTGGTATTCAGTTCGTAAGAACAAAGTAAAAGCTCTAACGATTCCATTCTCTACTTGCTCCTTTATAAAATGGTAGCGAACATCGATGTGCTTAGCTCGTGAGTGTTGAAAATTGTTGCAGCATAGAGCAATTGCACTCTTGTTGTCGCAGTACAGAGGAATCTTATTGAATTGGAAAGCATAGTCCTGTTAGCTGTGAACGACGCATACCATAGATTTGAGCACAACACCCAGATAAGGCAATATATTCAGCCTCTGTACTCGAGATGGCGGTGCACTTTTGCTTCTTTGAAGACCAACTAACAAGTTTATCACCTAAGGATTGAGCACTTCCTGATGTACTGCGTCTAGTGTCGCTGACCCACGCCCCCCCCCGGTAATTATGCATCTCATATGCTGTCATAGACATACAGGTATCCTTCGAGTACCAGAGACCTATGTTAATGGTTACCCTGTAAGGTAATTCCAAAGATCCGCTTAACCACTTTAAGTGCTTTAGTAGTTTTTTGCCTGATATCCCGCACATAAGAAGCACCTGCATTTATGAGGGGGAGACTGGCTCTACGGATGTCAGATACTTTAAGGAAGCCAATCAATGCCCACGTTAAAGTGAAGCATCACTGATTCCCCTGAGATCTTCATCCATTTACTCTTTTCTACCATAGGTGCGTTGTGTCTAACAGAATCAAGTTAGCATACTCATACTTTTTTAACAATTTCATAAGCCATAAATAGCGTTGGTATTATAAAGACTCCTCTAAGGACTTTAGAATTTTTATCCTAAAAAAATGCCAAGCACCCCATCATTAACATCATGAAACTTAGTGGTCATCTGATTAGCAAACTCATTACACATGGCAGTATTAGTGGATGCAAATATTATATCGTCAACATAAATTTGTACTAGTAATAAGTCGTTCCCAGCTTGCCGTATGAAGAGTGTTAGATCAACTGCACCTTTGGAGAAATTTTGTGAGATTAGGCAGCATTGACCAGCAATTCTGTACCATGCACGTGGAGCTTGTTTGAGACCAGTATAGGCGTTCTTTAAGCTGTACACATGCGATGGGTTGTACATGATCACAAATCCTTCTGTTTGAGAAACGTAGACCTCTTCTTTGAGTTCGCCATTTAAGAAAGCCGTTTTGACGTCCATTTGGCAAATCGTCATATTCTTATGAGCTGCGTTTTCTATGAAGATACGGATGGCCTCTATTATAGCAACCGGTGCAAATGATTCCTCGAAGTCGATTCCCTCTTCTTGCCTGATTCCCTGAGCAACTAATCTTGCCTATTATTAGTACCACCCCCCATTATTTCATCCTCTTGAACCTTATAAAATCCACTTTTAGCTTGATCAATAACACTTTATCTGGACACGCACCAATTCCCCAAACCTCTAGTCCTTTGAAATTTCATGAATTTCTTCTTGGATCATTGCATTCGATTGTTATGACGTTGGGTCATTGCCTATGTTTGAAGTTCTTTGGGTTTCTATACCGAATCTGGGAACGGCACAAATAACGACACAACATGGCTCAAGTTTATGGAGAGCTGCTTTCTCATATAACATGAGCAGAGAAGGATTGCCAGATTTACGTGTACTACAGAATGAATCACTTTTTAGTCTTTCCATCTACCAAAGGTGATCAAAAATACAGAAGTGTGGGTTTTCGTCTCGCACGTTCGAAGTGATATGATTACACTTGAAGAAGTTTAATTCTTTATGCAGAAAATTCATAAGAGGCTCATCATGAAAAATTAAAGTTTGGGATTCTTCAAAAACCTTGAGAAATGTTTAGATATGTTCTTATTCTTGTGTATGGAGCATCCTGGACTCAATGGAAGTTGAACACAGGGAAACGGTAAAATCAACAGCTCTCGGAGTAGCATCTTTCTTGAAATTAGAAACACAATGCGAAAGGAGTAAAGTATTCATCGAACATAGTTGAAACAAGCGACCCAATCATCTCTTGGTGCGATAAGAATACAAGGTGTTGAGGAGAAAAGGGTTTTGAATCACGAGTCTCTGAACAGGATGGTGCAGGAGTCTAGAAATGCGAAGCCTCGGGATCCTGAACTGAATTATTCACAGAAGCCAATTTGTCGACCTTCATCGAATGACACATGAATTGTTTTCTAAAATTGTCCGGTTTCTATTGTTGTAAGATATCCCTGAACGCTTTCTTTGCGAGCATTACAGTTAAACTAACTGAAAAACCGATAGTCGCTTTTGCATCTAATTTACACCAGGTCGTCATTGTTATTGGAGTATAAAACGATGCACCAAAGATATGAAAGCAATGATAAATCCAGTTTCTTCTACTTGTCATAAAAGCTCGCCAATGGATTTTGTTGTATCGAAGTGCTGAATTAGCCATGAACCAATGTTCTGGGTCATAACAGGTAGTATTGATTGCTTCGGCCCCATAAAAATAATGGAGCTTTAGAGATCTTAATATAAACATTCGTAACGAGCAACTTCTACAAAGAGTTTATGTTTTTCAGACCTTTCTGACAACGTCGTATCCTGCTGATAGAGTGCGGGACAACAAGATGTTTGATGCGAGATAGCCAAAATTTCATAAAGTATCATGAAGTGTCTGATTTACAAATTCAGTTCATTATCTGTTCAGCATCATTACCGGATAAGGCAAATTCAACACGAACTTGAATATTTTTTATGCATTTAAATGAGGCCTAGGAGCTCATCATTTTGTCCTCAAAAATCTGACCCAAGTAAATCTTGAGTAATCGTCAACAATCACTAAGATATACCTGTGTCCCTATTAATACTCAGCCACAATAAACCTACTCGGCACTACAAATCCATACTGCAAATGATAAGATATAGTTTCTCATGGTTTATTCTTCATGCATTGGCTTGATGAGAGGATTTCTTGCTTTTTTTCTAATGCACATGCTGGAACACAGATGATCTTTTCTAAAAATTTAAAGCCTGGAATACCTCGTGCAAGAACGACATTTGCTAGCTTTTAAAGTACCCGAAGTTGAGATGTGATAACCGACGGTGCATAACCAACTCATAGTACTTTGAGACGCTTTGGATAGAAAGACAGATCGATGATGTTTTAAAGCATGTCATCAAGAAAAATTGCGTGTACAATTTGTGTCATCGAGATCCCCAAAATAGAATACAACAAATACCGTTTCTAAATTAGACGAATCAAAGCAAGTGTCTTTATTTTTACCAAAAAGTACTATCAAGATTCCGTGTCGCAAAATTGACCAACAAAAATAAGTAATGTCCCAACGCCCCTCGACATAGAATACTCATGAGAATAGTCCACATTTCCTAGCTGATAGTCACCATCATCATCTATACCTCCATTGCACATGATTGGCTCAGTACCCAATCTAACTACTCTCCAGAAACTATCTTCTCTACTAACAAAGTAGTTCATGAGACTGAGCAACGATCCACACTTGCGTCATATGCTTGTCAACATGGCCCCATAGTCCACCGCTATCCTACAAGAAACACTCTGGACAACCTGTCAATGACAAAGAAGAATCGCCGATGAGGAAAATCTGTAGCATTGGATCCTCGCAATATGAATGGTTACTGAGATGAGTTACGCATTCTTAAATTCTACCAGTCTCAGCTTCTTTTTACTCGAACCTACATTTTTAACATTTATTGCGGTTTCCTTCCCGCTGTAAGACTTTAAGCTTCTGGATTTTTTGTTTTCCAACCTTAAGTGGGTAAGTGGTTTTTCTTAGGATCACTACGTTAGCTGAAGTTATCCCAAGTTAAAGGAACGAGTTACACCAACTAAATTGAAAGTTCTGTGCTGTTGGTTTCCAATTAAGTCCTCTTCATAAATACATGACGCCGTAGGTTTCCAAAATATTTGTTTGTTATGTTTTCTTAGCAGATTCTAGTCAACGCTATTCACATTTTACACAAAATCAAGAAGACACATATCATGAACACCATCAAACATAGATTTTTTACAAGTAGCACAATTAAGTTTAGAATTCGCTTTTAACAAAGAATGCTTAACATCAACATCACGAATAGGTTCATCAACAAGATTCTATTTACTAATTTTCCTAGGTTGGGCTTCTACTTTATTCTTCATGTTCATAACATGGTGTTCGCAGAGATCCTGTCATCTTTTTATTGCTTGCGTAGGACTTTGATCCAGCAATTCTACAAAGTAAGAACACTCAATCCTGTACGAGACAACACAGGTGTGTCTAGAATCTGATTGTTGTAAGATGAACTCTACCTGTTAATGTTGCTTCAGGAGTGAGAGGTTAACAAACCCTAACTTATCTTCACATTGTATTTGGGTGTGATAGCAACCTTTTTTTGCACTATAAGTTTAATCGCTTTAGGGCTTGTATCTCAAACATAAACAAGTAACCCTGATTACTTGGTGCAATCCTTCCAGGCAAAGTCTAACACAGCTTATCTTAAAGGTAGTTGTTGCTTTAGCTTGTTCGACTATTCCCCAAAAGAAATTCAAGCTATTCCAGATTGTAACTAAAGGTAATTATGTGAGCTTCTATTCTTGCAATAACCTAATGGACCAAAGGTTCTAAAGTCTATCTGAACATTCTTGGAACCATAGTGTGGCAGATTGGTAATTTGGTCAACAATATCAATAATTTCTTTCTCTTTAATTTTCCGTAATCATTTTTCAAATGATGTTAGCACAAAACCTTATCTTGAATTTAAGCTATTAAGATCCTTATTTTCAACACATTTAAAGTTCAGTTTATCTCTGTTCTTTAGTACGAAACACGGCCTTGTATTTTTAGTGATCAAACCTGATCTTAAAAACCTGTTTGACATGATTAATTTCATTACAAAGACGCTCATTTTCCAAAAGCAATTTTGCCACACTATTTTCTAGTTCCACATTTTTGGTCTCTATTTCATAATAATCATAATTGACATTCTCTTCCTTAGACTTTTCTCTCATTGATTTTATAATTTCCTTCAACTTACAAATGTAGTGTGTAGTGTCATTGTATTGAAGCGACTTTCAAATCCATCATATTTTCCAAACAAAAATTGAACAATTTGAGAGCATTTGTGATTTCACAAGATTATGGTTTTTTGAAATTTTTTTGATAAGTTGTATTTTACAATTCAAGAGAAATTACAATGTTTTTCAAGTGTATAACTTTTCAAAAGATCATTATGCGCATTTTGTGATTTCAAAAGCTCGGCATCAAGATTGAAACACTTATCACAAGATTCATTTCTCTTTCTTTCCATATTCACAGATTCACCATTCAAAGACATATAATTCATCACAGTTAAAAGAACATCTTGAGACATGATTTGTTGTAAGAGTCGATCATTTTCTAAAAGTAATTCTTTCTTAGCAATTTCTAAACATTGTTTGTCAACTGAAGACTGTTGAACAACAACATCCATTTGGTCAAAAACTGTTGGTACTCTCCAACTGCTGTAATTTCATTTAGAATATCTTATATCAAAACCCTTAGAAAGATGTCTTTTAAAATATTTAGAAATGGAATAATTTCATTGTTAAAAACAGCTTTAGTATGTTCAAACCCCCATTCACCTTCTGTACGAGCATCAGGTGTAGTCCTTATCTTCACCACATTGTCAAACCTGGCAAAGTGAAATTAACTCTTCATGTTGTTAAGGGTTTAATTCACCCGAGCGTTACCTTGAGAGGAAGGTATACCTTAGGACTTCTATTTGACCATGTATGCATCAGAAGGTTACTGGGTAAGGATTTGGACAAACGCAACAAAAAGCTTGTTCAGCCGACAATGTCCTTGTTGGGGATATAACGTTTACGTAAAATCTTGCTGAGATAAGTGTCCTTTTTAATTTTTACAATGATGCTTATAGGTGTACGAGTAATATTTCGTTTTAGAGTGGGGCCTCGGTAGGAGTCCTGTTACACCTGTTTTCTACAATTTTTTATCAGACTCTCTTATTATTTCATAAATCATTTTCCTCCCCCGATCATCAAATCACATGCATAGCTCATGTTTACAAAATAACAATACCAATTATACAAGTTGGTTTAAAATCCGCTGAGCTTTCTTAAAGATAAAAATGGATTTTGATAACCTTAGAACTTTGTTGTGTATATTATTTATAAAAAATCTTAGGCTTTGTTAAACATTGCACTGTTTAAGCAGATTGACACACTTTAAAAATAAAATAGTATCAAGTTTCTTTATCCTCTTTTTCCAAATCAATTCATTTTCCATATAATTATTTTCCTTTTTTCTTGGATTTAATTTTGAAAATCATGAATTTTGCAAGTAAGCATTCCTTTTTTTGATTTGTTTAAAAAGATTTTGCTCAAGTGAGTCAACTTGTTCTTTTCATGCAAGCCTTTTTTCTTTAATCAAATCATACCATTTTAAGAATCATCATTTTTTCAATGGCTGCTTAAATCCAATAATAAGACATTGTTCAAGCATTTTGCTCGTTCTTTATAACTCTCTAGCTCAGTCAGTTACTGATTCAATTATTTTGTTCTATATTTAAGCCTTTCCTAATTATTACATGAATAATCATTTGTCTCGACATTTGTTTAATCACAGATAAGATCATTGAATCTTGTTGTGCCTACAAATTAGTATCCTTAAACATTTTGCCTATTTGTCTCTTTGCAAATATTAAGAATACGAAATATATTGCTATCACTAAGTATCTCATTAAACTTAAAATCCACAACTTATGTTTTGGTTCAAAATCATGCCCACAACTTGATTTTCCATATCAATTAAAGATAGGTCCTTGAGATAAACGTCAGAACCATAGTGGAAATTTGGCCATGAGAAACCTCCTTTTGTATTCAAGACATCATCACAACCGAATCATACGTATCAAATCCTCAAGTCTGAAAAGCAGCCATTGCTGGAATTGATTGTCTGAACAACGTGACTATCTGGAACCCCTGGATCTGCAAGAAATGCGAGTTGGGCCCCCCCCCCCTTCTCCTTCATTGCCAAAATTTGTCTGCTTCTTGAGCTTCAGCTAACATTGCTTTTTTATCCTTATACCATGCTGCATTACTTGGTCCGACTTTAGGCTGAGTGCATTGCCTAGCCATATGTCCTTCACCTTGACAGTTGTAGCATTTAACAACCCTTGCCTTTCTACTTGCATTGTTTTCCCCCAGAACTAGTAGCATTACTCTTATAACCAGTACCAGAAAAACTTTAACCTTGTCTCCCCTGAACTTGTTGCACTGTGACCCTGCCATCTTGAATAGTGGCTTGGTTTCGATAAAGTTCTAAGTTGATTATTGGTTGAGGGGAACCTTGAGGAAGCTACAACTGTTAGAAAAGCCATTGCCTTGTTGAGACAAGCAATTAGATCATCTCCTGGAGAGAATACAGGAACAACAAAACCTGAGCTCACAATAGTACACGTCAGTCGTTATGTAAAACTTGTGGTGATCGATAACAATTTTTGGAACAGATAAGGTTTGATGAATCTTTTGAGACTGATATGGATAAAAAATAAAGTGGTGGAACAGATGATTAATTGAATTGAGGTTGTGATGGATAAGTATATGAGTAATGTTGATTGGGATGAATTGATCCATACTGAGATGGTGGAAACTGTTGTTTAAAGCCTGAGAATTGTTGTATGAAACTAATATGTGTTGAAGTTATTGGTTCATGCTGCTGATTTGACAACAAATACAAGTGATCTTGATTGCGTTCACAAGCAAATACTGACTTCATTTACATGGAGTTCGTGTTGTTCAAGATATGCATGAAGCTGATCAAAGTTGGTAGTATGCAAATCTTTTACCAGTTTGACATCAGTCACAAACTTACTCCATTCCAACTGGAAGACTGTTTAAGAACTTGGTATTAACTTGAAAATTCTCCCATTTTCATGTGTAGATTCCATGTCATTATCAGCTGATGAACTCAAGTAATTACTTAATGAAGTGATTCCCCTTTGATGTGAGTAAACTTATCAAATGTATCATACAATTTACACTCTCTTTCCTGCTTAGACACAGAGGTACCTTGCATTAGTAATTGAACTCTCTCCCATAAATCCTTGGCAACTCTGTGATGATTAACAAGTGAATAGATATCATCTGGTAGACTTTGAAGAATGATATTGGTTGCCTTCATATCACAATCAGCTTGAATTTTCTCAGCACAAGATAATTTCAGCATATTTCTTTGTTATGGTCACCCCCATTCCTCTTCATAGTAGCCAATAAAACTGAAAGGGGGGGGACCCTCCTTCCAATGATTCAAGTATCATTCTCTTCGTGCTCTTCTGTTTTGCATTATAATTCCTTATACTTTCCAAGGAATCATACATTCCTTGTCTAACATTGGATGGACGATTGTCACACCGGAGATTATCATGTACCCTGTCAAGAGTAATCATTTGTCCAATTGGGAATCATTGAATCCATGTTGATTGAAGTAAAGTATTACTTGTGGATCAAACGATGATTGAAAGTAATTGTGTTTTAGTGAGTTGTCTTTTAAGTGTTGTAAATCTTGAACTACACGGGATTTTACAACTCTTGATAAAACCGGGAAGATAATTGAATATTTCATGGGATTTTACAAATCAAAGAGATAAACCGTATAATTAACTTAGCAAATTTGAGTTGTTAACCTTAGTTCAAGTGAATTAGTTTTCCTTTTAAAAGTTGTTAAATCGCCTTGTAAAGGGAAATTGTTAAATCGCCTTCTAAAGGAAATTGTTAAATCACCTTTGCTTGGGAAATTGCTAAATCGCCTTGCACAGGGAATTGATAAATCGCCTTGGCTTAGGAGTTGCTAAATCACCTTGCAAATGGAATTGATAAATCACCTTGGCTTGGAAGTTGTTAAATCGCCTTCCACTACATAGTTGTTACATCGTCTTGCAATGAAAAGTTGATAAATCGCCTTGCAATGAAGAATTGATAAATCGCCTTCCAAAGGAAACTGCTAAATCGCCTTCCAAAGGAAACTGCTATTTCGCCTTGCAAAGGAAACTGCTAATTCGCCTTGCACTTAAAGTTGCTAATTCACCTTGCACTGAAAGTTGCTAAATCGCCTTCCAAAGCACAATTGCTAAATCGCCTTAAAACTTACTACTAACTCAAAATGTTTCCAAAAACACAAAAAGACAACCCTTTTGATCGTTTTTTTAATTTCATGTACAACTAGTATTACTAAGCCTATATGTACCTTAAAAATGCAAACTTTATAGTTTTTAAGCCAAAAATTTTAAAATTAAGAATTGTACTTTGTAAGACTTTTCGAACACAAAATTTAAACAAAAATGATGTTTTTCTTGATTCAAAGCTTAGTTTTTTTTACACAAGCTTGAATCAAAAAAACCACATTTTGTTTAAATTTGTGTTCGAAAAGTCCTTACAAAGTACAATTCTTAATTTTTAAAAATTTTAGGCTTTAAAACTATAAAGTTTTGCATTTTTTAAGGTAAATATATGCTTCGTAATACTAGTTGTACATTAAATTAAAAAAACGATCAAAAAGTGCTTCTTTTTGTGATTTTGAAAATTTGAGTTTCGTTAAGTTTAAAGGCGATTTAGCAATTGTGCTTTGGAGGCGATTTAGCAACTTTCATGCAAAGGTGATTAGCAACTTTAAAGTGCAAGGCAATTAGCATTTCCTTGCAAAGGCAAATAGCAGTTTCCTTTGAATGCGATTTAGCCATTCTTTGAAGGCGATTTATCAATTCTTCATTGGCAAGGCGATTTATCCAACTTTTCAATTGCAAGACGATGTAACAACTATTAGTGAAGGCGATTAACAACTTCTAAGCCAAGGTGATTTTTAAATTCCTTTTGCAAGGCGATTTAACAACTCCTAAGCCAAGGCGATTTATCAATTCCCTGTGAAAGGCGATTTAGCAATTACCAAGCAAGGTGATTTAACAATATCCTTTAGAAGGCGATTTAACAATTTCCCTTTAACAAGGCGATTTAACAACTTTTAAAAGGAAAACTAATCATCTTGAACTAAGGTTAACAACTCAAATTTGCTAAGTTAATTATACGGTTTATCTCTTTGATTTGTAAAATCCCATGAAATATTCAATTATCTTCCCGGTTTTATCAAGAGTTGTAAAATCCCGTGTAGTTCAAGATTTACAACACTTAAAAGACAACTCACTAAAACACAATTACTTTCAATCATCGTTTGATCCACAAGTAATCTTATAACATCAAATCAACATGGATTCAATGATTCCACTTGGACAAAAGAATACTCTTGCAGAGTACATGATAATCTCCGGTGCTGACAATCGTCCACCAATGTTAGACAAGGACATGTATGATTCTTGGAAAAGTATAATGGAATTATACATGCAAAACAGAGAGCACGAAAGAATGATACTTGAATCAATTGAAGACGGTCCACTCATTTGGCCTACTATTGAAGAGAATGGGGTGACCATAACAAAGAAATATGCTGAATTATCTGCTGCTGAGAAAATTCAAGCTGATTGTGATATGAAGGCAACCAATATCATTCTTCAAAGTCTACCAGATGATATCTATTCACGTTTGTTATTTTTATTTTTTTTTTTTTTTTTTTGAATCATCACAGAGTTGCCAAAGATTTATAGGAGAGAGTTCAATTACTAATGCAGAGGTAACCTCTGTGACTAAGCATAAGAGATGAGTAAATTGTAATGATACATTGATAAGTTTTACTACACAAAGGGGAATCACTTTCATAAGTATTTCTGTGATTCACTCAGATGAATATTGACATAACATCTACAACATGAAAATGAGCAATTCAGTTAATACCAAGTTCTTAAACAGTCTTCCAGTTGGAATGGAGTAAGTTTGTGACTGATGTCAAACTGGTAAAAGATTTGCATACTACCAACTTTGATCAGCTTCATGCATATCTTGAACAACACGAACTATGTAAATGAAGTCCGTATTCTGCGTGAACGCAATCAAGATCCACTTGTATTTGTTGCAAATCAGCAGATGACACCACCTCACTTCAACACTTATTAGTCTTCATACAACAATCTCAGCTTCAACAACAGTTTCCACCATCTCAGTATGGATCAATTCACCAAAAAAAAAAAAGGGGGGGGGGGGGGGGGGGGGGGGGGGGGGGGGGGGAAAAATTTCAACATTACTCATATACTTATCCATCACAACCTCAATTCAATTAATCATCTGTTCCACCATCGTATCCATATCAGTCTCAAATGAATCATCAAACCTTATCTGTTCCACAAATTGCTTATCAATCACCACAAGTTTCTACATAACCGATGACCGAGTCACCTATTATGGACTTAGGTTTTGCTATTCCTGTATTCTATTCAGGAGATGATCCAATTGCTTGTCTCAACAAGACAATGTCTTTTCTAACAGCTGTAGCTTCCTCAAGGTTCCCCTAAACCAATAATCAACTTAGAACTTCCTCTAATCCGAGAAACCAAGCCACTATTCAAGATGGCAGGGGCACAGTGCAACAAGTTCACGGGAGACAAAGGCAAAGTTATTCTGATACTGGTTATAAGAGTATTGCTATTAGTTCTGGGGGAAACAATGCAAGTGGACATGCAAGGGTTGTTAAATGCTACAACTGTCAAGGTGAAGGACATATGGCTAGGCAATGCACTCAACCTAAGCAACCAAGGAATGCATCATGGTATAAGGATAAAGCAATGTTAGCTGAAGCTCAAGAAGCTGGATAAATTTTGAATGAAGAGCAACTCACATTTCTTGCAGATCCAGGGGTTCTAGACAGTCAAGCTGTTCAGACAATCATTCCAAACAATGATGTGTTTCAGACTGAGGATCTTGATACTTGTGATTCTTACTGTGATGATATCTCGAATGCAAAAGCGGTTCTCATGGCCAATATTTTTAACTATGGTTCTGACATTATCTCAGAGGTACCTCATTCTGAAACCTATCTTAATGATATGGAAAATCAAAGTGTGCATGCAATGCATGATTTTGAACAAACACAAGTTGTGGATTTTACAGATAATGAGATACATAGTGATAGCAATATCATTTCGTATTCTTAATATTTGCAAGAGACACAAGAGGCAAATGTTTAAGATACTAATTTGCAAGCACAACAAGATTCAATGATCTTGTCTGTGATAGAACAAATGTCGGAACAAATGATTAATCATGTAAATAATTAGGAAAAAGCTAATAAGGAAAAAAATAATGAATCAGTAACCGCTGAGCTAGAGAGATATAAAGAACGAGTCAAAACTGTTGAACAACGTCTTAATATTGATTTAAGCAGTCGTGAAAAAATGATTGATTCTCAAATGGATGATATGATTAAAGAAAAGCTTGCACTAAAAGAACAAGTTGACTCACTTGAGCAAAATCTTTTTAAACAAATCAAAAAAAGGAATGCTTACTGCAAACATTCATGATTTTCAAAATTAAATCCAAAATTAAAAAGAAAATAAATATATGAAAATGAAATTGATTTGGAAAAGAAGATAAAGAAACTTGATAATATTATTTTTAAAGTGAGTCAATCTGCTTAAACAGTGCACATGTTAACAAAGCCTCAAGATTTTTATAATAATATACACAAACAAGTTCTAGGTTATCAAAATCCATTTTATCTTAAGAAAGCTCAGCGGATTAAACCAACCTTGTATAATGGTATTGTTATTTCTGCTAACATGTTGCTATGCCATGTATTGATAGATGAGGAAACAATGAGTTGTGAAATAAGATGAGTATGGATAAAAAATTCCTGAAAAAGAAAAGGACTAGAGGCCATATAAACGAAATATTCTCATAACCATTGATTATTGAAAAATTAAATATACTATCTGAAGGATTTTAGAAACGTATTTACTCCACAACAAGAATTGTCCGCTGAAAAAGCTTTGGTTGCGTATGTCCAATCCTACCAGTAAACCTTCTGATGCATCACATGTCAAAATAGAAGCTCCTAAGGAACTTCCTAAGGTAAGCTTGGTGAATGAAAGCCTTAAAAAGATTAAATTTCACTTTGCCAGGTTTGACAATGTGGTGAAGATAAGGAAGTAACACCTGATCTCATATAGAAAGGTGAATGGTTTGAACATAACTAAAGCTGTTTTTAACAATGAAATTATTCCATTTCTAAAATCTTAAAAAGACATCTTCAATGTGTTTGATAAAGATATTTTAAATGAAATAATGGAAGTACAAACAGTTTTTGACCAAATGGATGCTGTTGTTCAACAGTCTTCAGTTGACAAACAATGTTTAGAAATTGCTAAGAAAGAATTACTTTTAGAAAATGATCGACTCTTACAACAAATCATGTCTCAAGATGTTCTTTTAACTGTGATGAATTATATGTCTTTGATTGGTGAATCTTAAAGTATGGAAAATAAAGAGAATGAATCTTGTGATAAGTGTTTCAATCTTGATGCCGAGCTTTTGAAATCACAAAATGCACGTAATGATCTTTTGAAAAGTTACTCACAACTTGAAAAACATTGTATTTCTCTTGAATTGTCAATACAACTTAATCAAAAAAATTTCAAAAACATAAATCTTGTGAAAATCAAAATGCTCTCAAAATTTCAATTTTTTTTGAAAATAATGATTTGAAAGCTCAGCTTCAATACAAAGACACTACCACACTACCATTTGTAAGTTGAAGGAAATTATAAAATCAATGAGAGAAAAGTCCAAGGAAGAGAATGTCAATTATGATTATTGTGAAATAGAGACCAAAAATGTGGAACTAGAAAATAGTGTGGCAAAATTGCTTTTGGAAAATGAGCGTCTTTGTAAGAAATTAATCATGTCAAACAGGTTTTTAAAGATCAGTTTGACTCAATCAAAAAGGCACGTGTTCGTACTAAAGAACAGAGATAAACTGAACTTAAAATGTGTTGAAAATGAGGATTTAAAAGCTCAAATTCAAGATAAGGTTTTTGTGATAACATCATTGAAAAGTGATTTACGAAAAGTAAAAGGAAAAGAAATTGTTGATATTGCTGCACAAATACCATCTGCCAACACTATTGTTCCAGGAATGTTCAATCTAGACTTAGAACCTTTGGCTCCTAGGTTATTGCAAAATAGGGAAGCTCACATAGATTACCTTAAGTACACTCAGGAATAAGCTGATATTCTTTGGGGAATAGTCGAACAAGCTAAAGCAAAACAACCTTAGATATGGTTAGACTTCCTGTAAGATGCAAGATAATTCATAGTTTACTTTGTATAATGTTTTGAGATACATGCCCTAATGCGATTAAACTTAGTGCAAAAAAGGTTGCTATCACATCCAAAAACAATGTGAAGAAAGTTAGGTTTGCTTAACCTCTCACATCCTCAAGCAACATTAAACAGGTGGAGTCATCTACAACATCAGATTCTAACACACCTATGTTGTCTCCTACAGGATGAAAGTGTCAACTATAATTGCGGATCAAAGCCTACAAGCAATAAAAAGAATGATAGGATCTCGCAAACACCAAGTATGAACAGGAAGAATAAAGTAGAAGCCCAACCTAGGAAAATTAGTAAATAGAATCTTGTTGATGAACCTATTCGTGATGAGATGTTAAGCACTTTTTAAAAGCGAATTCTAAACGTATAAGTGCTACTTGTAAAAAATCTAATGTTTGATGGTGTTCATGCTAGTGTCTTCTTTGATTTTGTGGTAAAATGTGGAATAAGCCTGCAAATCTGCTAAGAAACATAAAAAACAAAATATTTGGAAACCTATGGGTCATGTATTCACTGAAGTAGAACTTAAATGGAAACCAACAGGCAGAACTTTCACTATAGTTGGTAATTCATGCCCTTTAACTAGGATCACTTCAGCTAACATAGTACCTCCTAAGAAAACCACTTCCAACTTAGTTGACAAAAACCAAAGATTAAAGTTTATAGCAGGAAACCCAAAAATGTTTAAAATGTAGGTTCGAGTAAAAAAGCTAAGACTGTAGAATCTAAGAATGCTAACCACTCGAAACCCAATCATACTTGGGGATCCAATGCTACAAATATTCCATCGTCTTCTTCTCTTGTCATGACAGGTTGTCCAGATTGTTCTCTGGTATATGGACTCCAGATGTTCGAAACACATGATAGGGAATCGCTCTCAGCTCATGAACTTTGTTAGTAAATTTCTGGGTACAGTTAGATTCGGAAATGACCATATTGCAAGAATTATGGGGTATGGTGACTATCGGCTAGGAAACGTTACTATCTCAAGGGTTTACTATGTTGAGGGTCTTGGACAAAACTTGTTTTTTGTTGGTCAATTTTGCGATGGAGATCTTAAAGTCGCATTTCTAAAAAACACTTGCTTTATTCGTAATTTAGAAGGTGTTGATCTACTTTCTGGATCCCGTGACACAAATTTGTACACAATTTCTCTTGATGACATGCTTAAAACATCCTCGATCTGTCTTCTATCCAAAGCGTCAAATACTAAAAGCTGGCTATGGCACCGTCGGTTATCACATCTCAACTTCGGTACTCTTAGCAAGCTAGCTAAAGACGGTCTTGCACGAGGCATTCCAAGACTTAAATTTTAGAAAGATCATCTGTGTTCAGCATGTGCATTAGGAAAAAGCAAGAAATCCTCTCATCAACCCAAAGCTGAAGACACTAACCAGGAGAAACTATATCTTTTGCATATGGATTTGTGTGGCCCGATGCGTGTGGCGAGTATTAATGGGAAAAGGTATATCTTAGTGATTGTCGACGATTACTCAAGATTTACTTGGGTTAGATTTTTGAGGACAAAAGATGAAGCTCCTGAGGCCATCATTAAATGCATCAAAAATATTCAAGTTCGTTTGAATGCCACTGTCCGTAATGTTCGAACAGATAATGGAACTGAATTTGTCAATCAGACACTTCGTGAATTTTATGAAAATGTTGGCATCTCGCATCAAACATCTGTTGCCCGCACTCCTCAGCAGAACGGCGTTGTCGAAAGGCAAAACTAAAATCTTATAGAAGTTGCTCGTACAATGTTTATATTTTCTAAAGCTTCAATATTTTTATGGGCTGAAGCAATCAATACAGCCTGTTACACCCAAAAACGTTCTTTGATCCGTCATTGATACAACAAAATGCCATATGAGCTTATGCAAGATAAGAAATCGAATGTATCATTCTTTCATGTATTTGTTGCACTCTGTTATCCTACCAATGACAATGACGATCTGGGTAAATTAGATGCAAAAGCTAACATTGGTATTTTTGTTGGTTACGCGCCCGCAAAGAAAGCGTTCAGAATCTACAACAAAAGAACCCGAAAAATTATAAAAACAATTCATGTGACATTCGATGAGCTGACACATTGGCTTCTAATAATTCAGTTCAGGACCCGGGCTTCATTCTATGCTGCAACATCCAGTTCGAGACTCGTTTCAAACCCTATTCCTCAACAACCTTGTATTCTACCACCAAGAGATGATTGGGATCGCTTGTTTCAACCTATGTTCGATGAATACTTTACTCTTTCGTCACTTGCTAGTTCTCTAATTCAAGAAGATGCTACTCCGAGAGCTGTGATTTTACCGATTCCCCTGTGTCAACTTCCATTGACCAGGATGCTCCATCAACACAAGAATAAGAACATTATCTAAACATTTCTCAAGGTTTTGAAGAATCCCCAAAACATTAATTTTTCATGATGATCCACTTTATGAATCTCTTCATAAAGAATTAACTTCTCAAGGATCATCATCGAACGTGAGACAAACCCACACTCTATTTGATCACCTTGGTAGATGGACTAAGGATCATCCTATAGTAAACGTAATCGGCAATCCTTCTTGCTCTGTCTCTATGAGAAAGCAACTCCAAACTGACGCCATGTGGTGTTATTTTGATGCCTTCCTGACTTCGGTAGAACCAAAGAACTTCAAACAAGCAATGACCAAACCGTCATAAATCGATGCAATGCAAGAAGAAATTCATGAATTTCAAAGACTAGAAGTTTGGGAATTGGTGTCGTGTCCAGATAAAGTGTTATTGATCAAGCTAAAGTGGATTTATAAGGTCAAGACGGATGAATTTGGCGGGGTACTAAATAATAAGGCAAGATTAGTTGCTCAGGGAATCAGGCAAGAAGAGGGAATCGACTTCGAGGAATCATTTGCACCGGTTGCTATAATAGAGGCCATCCGTATCTTCATAGAAAACGCAGCTCATAAGAATATGACGATTTGCCAAATGGACGTCAAAACAGCTTTCTTAAATGGCGGGCTTAAAGAATAGGTCTACGTTTCTCAACCAGAAGGATTTGTTGATCAGGACAACTCATCTCATGTGTACAAGCTAAAAAGGCCCTCTACGATCTCAAACAAGCACCACGTGCATGGTACGACATGCTGTCAAGCTTCCTAATATCACAACATTTCTCCAAAGGTGTAGTTGATCTAACACTCTTCACACGGCAAGCTGGAAACGACTTATTACTGGTATAAATTTATGTTGACGATATAATATTTGCATCCACTAATACTGCCATGTGTAATGAGTTTGCTAATCAGATGACCACTAAGTTCAAGATGTCAATGATGGGGCAGATGTCATTCTTTTTAGGATTACAAATTTCTCAAAGTCCTAGAGGCATCTTTATAAACCAATCTAAATATGCTTATGAAATTGTTAAAAAATATGGTATGCTAACTAGTGATTCTGTAGACACACCTATGGTAGAAAAGAGTAAACTGGATGAAGATCTACAGGGGAATCCAGTTGATGCTACACTTTACCGTGGCATGATTGGCTCCCTTATGTATCTGACATCCAGTAGACCAGACCTTATTTATGCAGTCTGCTTATGTGCCCGGTATCAGGCAAAGCCTACCGAAAAGCACTTAAATGCGGTTAAGCGGATCTTTTGATACCTAAAGGGAACCATTAACATGGGTCTCTGGTACTCGAAGGATACCGGTATGTCTATGACAGCATATGCAGATGCAGATCACGCGGGGTGTCAGGACACTAGACGCAGTACATCAGGAAGTGCTCAATTCTTAGGTGATAAACTTGTTAGCTGGTCTTCAAAGAAGCAAAAGTGCATTGCCATCTCGAGTACAGAGGCTGAATATATTGCCTTATCTGGGTGTTGTGCTTAAATCCTATGGATGCGTTCACAACTAACAGACTATGGCTTTCAATTCAATAAGATTCCTCTGTACTACGACAACAAGAGTGTGATTGCTCTATGCTGCAACAATGTTCAACACTCACGAGCCAAGCACATCGATGTTCGCTACCATTTTATAAAGGAGCAAGTGGAAAATGGAATCGTGGAGCTATACTTTGTCCGGACTGAATACCAACTGGCTGACATCTTCACCAAACCTTTGCCAAGAGAAAAAATCAACTTCTTAATCGAAAAGCTCGTTATGAGAAGCATGTCTCCGGAAACATTAAAGCGTCTGGCAGAGGAAATAGACGAGTGATGGTGGTAACTCATATCCTGTATCATATGTACATAAGAAAACATAAAAGCACAAAAATATTTTTTCTTTTATATAAATTTTTCAAAAAGAAAACAAAAAAATCAGAAAAATATAAAAATATGTATCTCTGGCATGTCTTCTGAAAATCGATAACATTTACGGTCTTAGAAATGTCATTTAATAATGATACGAGGTTGTAAATGAAGTTCGAGCAGAAGTTCAAAAGTTTTCAAAACATGCCAAAAATGGCTTGCTATTATTTCAGATAGTAACCCGGTCATCATCTTAAAGGCAAATATTTTAAAAAGAAACCTTGACCTCATAACGGGAATTTATTCTCGGGCATGGTCTACTTCATGACCATGCAAAGGCTTGTGTTTACTTTGCAACACAACCCGTGCTTTTTTATTCCATAAGTGTACGTGTCAGTGCGCTTATGTGTGAAAATAAGAGAAATCTTATTTATTTGGTGTTTGATTTTCACAATAAAACATTGCTTCATCAAAAAATGCTTTTCAAAGATATTTGACCACTCAAATAACGACTACAGCTTTTTAAATAGAAAATGGGTCATTTTTAGAGGGGGAGAAAATGTCAAATATCTTCTTCACAAAATCAGTTTGTGATAAAAAGAAAAGGTTTTAAACAATAACAATTTAACAATTAAAGGGGAGTTAATTAAGTTTAGCTTATATGAGCCTTAACTGCTATGTGTTTATGCCTTTAGGGAGTATATGTGCAAATATAAGTTTCTAGGTATGCTTGTTAATTCATTAGGGACTAAATGTGTCATTTGTTAAACTTAAAATGCCTATTAGATCTTATATATAACAAATGCATAGGATATCAAACTAGAGGGGGCAAAAGTGTCAAAAACAAAATTCGTTTTATAACCCTTTCACTCACCCGGTCTTTTTCACATACAAACACACACTTAGCAAATTTTTTCCCTCCTCCCAACCCATTCGAAATCGCCAACTCTCATTCTCCATTTCTAGTGATTATTAAGCGAAAGGTATAACTTGAAACTCGTTCCTCACTTCCTAAACTACATATGTCTCAAAGGAATTAAAGTTTCATCTACGATTGATCTCGAAAACCCTAAATCTTGAATTAGGGTTAGTCAAAATTAAAAGTGATTAAAATCTCAAATTGAATGAGGGGTCTTGTTTGTTTAGGAGTGTAGAACACTCGATTAAAACAATTTTGTGATTGGTTATCATATGAATGTGTTCTTGATAATTCTTATTTGCGAAATTTTGGGTTTTTAGGATTTATTGAAATTGTTTAGGGTTTTGCTAGGGGGGGGGGGGGGGGGGGGGGGGGGGGGGGGGGGGGGGGGGGGGGGTGGGGGGGGTGGGGGGGGGGGGGGGGGGGGGGGGGGGGGGGGGGGGGGGGAGGGGGGGGGGGGGTGGAGGGTGGGGGGGGAGACGATTGTATTTACTTCCTTGAATTTGTTTAAGCCTTAAATCCTCATCCTTGTTTGTTTATTCTTGCATGAATCTGAGAAAATGATTAAACGTACTCGTTGTTGATCGTTTTTGATAAATCTATGGCTAATTATTGTTATAATTGATCCTAAGTATTATTCATCTGTTAAGAATGCTACATGAACAAGTCTTGTTGGTTAAAATTTTAAGTTTGTGGTGATGTGATTTTTGAAGGCGAGTTATCAACTGCCTTTGAGAGGCGAGTTAACAACACCTTCAGAAGGCGAGTTAACAACTCCCTTCAGAAGGCGAGTTAACATCACCTCTTCAAGAGGCGAGTTAACAACTCGGCTACACGAGGCGAGTTAACAACTTGGGTTCACGAGGCGAGTTGACAACTTGACTTTACGAGGCGATTTAACAATCCTATATAGGAAGCGATTTAACAATTCCAATAGGAGACGAATTATTAGTCCTTTATAGGAGGTGATTTAACAACCCTACTTAGGAGGTGATTTAACACTCCTTAATAGGAGGCGATTTAGCAATAGGTTTTAAGGATTTTTAAGATTGAATTTTTTCTGAAGGCAATTAAAAATCAAGTTAGGCACTAATTAAAATTGGATTAGATTTAGCAATCTAACAAGGTTAAGTAAGGCTTATATAACAAGGTTCAACAAGAATATTTGAACACATCTTAGGTACCTTATTCTTTACAAGTTAGTTTGAATATGATTCCAAAAAGCACTAGTTCAGGTGTCTTAATGCCTTTCATGTTATGCCTAATTAAGTTGCCCTTCAGATGATTTGATCTTAGTCAATCATGCTAAATGCCTTAATGTGCCTAATCATTAAAATGATATCATAACATGAATCAAGCTTAAGTGTTCATCAATCAAAGGGCCTTATAGTGTGTTATATATAAAATTGGTCATATATATAAACTGTATTGGTCAAATCTTAGCAGAAACATGAATACCACTCAAGATCAACAGAAAGCCCATGATGATGCTCTTGTTGCCCTGGAGGACCGTCTTGAGTTCGGGAAATGCAACATGAGACTCAAAATAAACATCAAACCAAAAGAAGCTGCATTTCAAGTGGTGCTGGATGCTCTTGCTCTTACTCCATTCTACCAAGCATTCATGATCACTGCATAAGTTCCTGCTATTTATATGCAAGAATTTTGGGCTACGGTTTCCGTTCATAAGTCATCTATCAGATTCACGATAAACAAGAAGAAAGTCTCTCTCGATGTTGATATGTTCAGAGAAATTCTCCAGTTTTGCCCTAAAATTCTAGGACAAAAGTTTGAAGACCTCCCACTGGAACATGACATTCTCTCTTTCATTAGAGATCTTGGGCACTCTGGAGATATCATTTATCTCACTGATGTGAATGTTGACTACTTACATCAACCATGAAGAGAATTTGCTACCGTCATCAACAAGTGCTTAAGTGGCAAAGAAACTGGATTGGACAAGATTCGTCTGTCTTGTGCTCAAATCCTTTGGGGGTATGTTCCATATGTAGAATATCAATTATGTGTATCTACTTTGGGAAGATTTCCTGTTCCAGATTGAAAACAAAGATGCTAAGAAGACAAACAAAATGTCATATCCTAGATTCACAAAGATCATCATTCATTACTTCATGTCAAAGGATCAGTCTATTTTAAGGAGAAACAAGATGTTTTGGCATATTGCTCGAGATGACACCATGTTTACTTCTATGAGATGTATCTCCAGACATAAAGATACTCAAGTATATGGTACCATTCTCCCAAAGGAACTAACAAACCAAGCAATGTTGGAATCCAATGCTTACAAGACATATTACGCTTTTGCCTCTGGAGAGAAAGCTCACCTTACCGAATTCACAAATCTGACCTCGACCTCTTTTTACTTGTATTGACCCATTTTAAAACTCAACCATGCAAACAAGCACCTCTATGATGCACCTACTTCCTTCCTAAGCAGCACACAATCACCTTGATTCATTTCCATGGCCACAAATGAGCTACATCTCCTCTTTTTGCACCACATCAGCCGCGGTACCACAAGGATGATCCACATCCTTCATGCTAAGTTCTAGCTTGCAATACTCACTACCTAGCCCTCCAACTCAGTCCCTAGCTGATCCTTATCACCCCTACATGTCCTTAACTTAGCCACCAAGTTTCCTTGGCTTCCAAGTTCATTTTACACGGGCTCATAACCTTTCATTTTAACTCATCCCTCACTTCTTCTTTCTATAACCCATAATAGAAGCAACTCTTTGCTCAAGAAGATCCTAATAAGTCTCAAGATCATAAGTGAAGCAAAAGAAACCAAGAAAAGAAGCCCCAGAGTCATTATTCGAGGCGTACGAAGCTAAAAGTCCCGATTTCGTCCCGTTTCCAAGCTATAAGCTCAAAACTAGGTTCTATAAGATGACAATCTATTTTCATACCTTTATAATGTTCATACGATCATTCTTAAACTCTTTTTAAAAGCTTTGAACTCAAAAACATATGTGTTTTACCTTTTTGATCTAAACCGAGCTCAAGAAACCCTAATTTCATGTTTTTACTTAATCTATAAACTAAACTTGTAAACTATTGTTATAATCTATTCTAATAAACTTATCTAACATTATAATAAGTACTTTATTAAGTTTTGAAAGAATTTGAGCTTAAAACCCATGCGTTTTCATTTTAAAACCCTAATTCGACCCGTTTTAATTTTTAGCTTAACGAATCGTTATTTTAAACTTTCGTTACATTAAACCTTCATATTTTAGCCTATTTTAATAAGCTATAGCTTGCAAATATCTTTTGGAATATTAAAATAATCTTGCATGACCATTCGGAATTGTTTTGTAAATATTATCCATGCAAGGGGTATATATCGTAACTTTTTGAAACATATAACTAAAAGGACTAAAAATGTCATTTTATCAAATTTATAACTATAGGGGTCTATTATGTCACTTTCCAAAAGTACAAGGTTTACTTTGTACATCTTTTAAACTAGAAGGACCAAACTCGTAAAAGTGCAAACTCCAAGGGTATATTTTGACATTTTTCATTCTTAAGGGTCTAAAATGTAACATTTTGAAAAAGTATAAAAATATGTTCAAAACATTATAAGACATAACTTTAATTAACGCTTGACGTGCTTATCGTTTCCAGTTATCAAGCAAAACGCTTAAAACCAATTATATCGTATCACAATACTAGGGAGCTTCATATTAAGGTTTTCTTTGGTATTACGTTCTAACAGTGTTGTTGGGTTTTTACGATTTAAGTGCCCTAGATCCTCAAACGTTTAATGAATGACCTCTGAATTAGATGGCCGAACGGTGATACAATACTCCTTAATAAATTCAATCAAAGATGATATTTCGTTATAATGTAAAACATTATTACAATAATACTAAGATTGTCATATTACCCCAGTTGCCGTGTGACGAAGTGTTACTCTCATTCCATTATACCTTTGCTATCAATCAATTTCCCTATACTGTTAAGATGAGTTCATTTGCCTGCATTTCAATATTTCAAAAATATTTTATAAACCCCGCGAGTGGGGATACATGCTATAAACCATGAATGCTTTTTTTTTTTGTATGCTATCTTGTTTATTATTGCTAAGTAACTGTTTTGCTTTAAGTCCCCAATATCATGAACCATTAATTATTTTACGGAGTGAGCGCAAATGTTGTGAATAGATCTATTTGGGTTGGACTCCCTGTTGGTGTACCCAGTTATACCGGTAACCAATTGCACACCATTAGAATATAACTGCGGGTGTTTTGGCAAAGGCATCGTTTGGGGCTATAACGTATCAAACATATCACAAGGCTTCGGATTCATAAACTAATGGCAATAATATTTTTTTATAACGGGTGTATAACAACGTAACCCAATATCGAATTTGTATTCAAATTATTTAACTTAAACCTATGAATATCACTCAACATTTGTGTTGACTTTTTAGCATGTTTTATCTCAGGTAATTAAGCAACTTATGACATGGGCTCGGAGTGGCACTGGATTTGAAGATAACTAAATTGTTATCATTCAAACTAATTGCATTTTCTTTAGATTCTAGAACCTGATGCCTATTAATGGCATTTTGTAAAACTCTGATTTAATGAATGATAACTACATTTTCCAAAACATCTCTTTTGAGTCGTTTTCTATGATTATGACTGTTGTACTATGAAGTAATACCCTAGATTAGCTCGTGCTTTATGTAAAAAATTGGGGTGTTACACAATCCATGATAAATTCATTCCTTTTGGCCTTATTTTTGATAATAATATAATGATAATTTAGTGTAATGTTTGGCTCTTCGTAGTTATTTGAGCAAAAGATGAATTCTCGCAAAAAAGAACGGAAAACAAGCATGTTGGTAGAAATATTACGATATTTAATCACATTCTCGTCATATTTTGATGATGACAAACATGTAACTTATAACACATAACGTAAAGTGCTCAAGTTACTTGTAATCACAAATCATCAATGCATTCATACGTCAACATCTCTCGACGTCTCAAGTCTGCTTCAACAACAAATATAAGTTTGCACCCGACGTAAATCACTAAAGATATGAACAAACAAACTTTAAATTTGTTGGATGATCAAAGAAATATTTTATGTCCTAAACTTTACATTTTTTTAAATGTAACAAAAGGTTTTTACAAAAATAATTAGACAAAGTATTTTTGTAAATATAAAAAATGTTTTAATTCAAAATAAATACTTGAATTCAAATTTTCACCCTAAAAACAAAAAAAATCTGCCTTAGATAAACCTTCCCCGGAAAAGGACAAAATAGGAGCGTTAGAAAAATAGGCAGCCCCCTTATCTCTTGGGCGGCCACCTTATTGATAAAGGGGGGCCGGCAAGGGAGCTAAGGGGGCCAACATAAAAAGATATATTATTTTTTCCCTATAAATAGTGGACTGTTCCCACAGATTTTCTTACCTCTTTGCACACAGTTTTTTTCAGATCTAAACCCTTCTTTAAAACTTTTTTCTTTGATAACTTAACTTGTTATAAGTTTGTTTAAATATGATCTAATCATCCATCCATTCAAGTGCAAGAGAATAACTCTCGTTATCGTCAAGATACAAAGTTATGTAGATTAGTTAATGCATTCGTGACATGTGTTACATTCACAATGTATAGATCGAGTCCATGTATTCTAAACTTGTGTAATAGTTAGATCAGGGTGATCGTGTTAGTGTTTAGGTGAAGTGAAGTGTTGATAGGGTGGTTAGTATTTTAGGCCTTAAAATACAAGCAGGTGGTAGATTGGTTCTAGCTAAGATTAGAACTCGACATTTGGCTTAGTGTCAGAAATTGGTGTAAGTTATGTGGTAGATTGGTTCTAGCTAAGATTAGAACTCAACATCTAGCTTAGTGTCAGAAAACATTATAAGAGACGTAGTGGTTTATTATGTTAGGCCATAAACATAACGGGTTCAGTTGTACCCGAAGAAGAACTCGACATCTAGCTTAGTGTCGGAAAATAATGTAAGCTACATTGTAAGGTTTTCTCCACCAAGAAGGGAGCTTGTTGACTAGTGAAGTAACTCTCGAGTTGGGTACTCGGGGAGTGGAGTAGGGCGAAGAGGAGCTTCGTTACCAAACCACTATAAATCATCGTGTCGGTTTTTTGCACTTCTTTTAACTTTTGCGATACATATTTATTTACCTTATCGCCTTTTACATTTATATTTAGCATTTTAATCTATATGTGTGTGGATAGTTGCTAATATTGTTTGTTATAATCAATATAAAATTCACTACTAAAAACAAATATAATATATAAAAAGCTAATCCCAAAAACATTCACATAATACACACACAAACACTACCTAAACAAATACTCACCAAATCACCCCCAAAAAAACCTAAAAACCCATTCCCCTACAACCCCCCCCCCCCCCCCCCCCCCCCCCCCCCCCCCCCCCCCCCCCCCCCCCCCCCCCCCTCCCCCCCCCCTCCCCCCCCCCCCCCCCCCCCACCCCCCCCCCCCCCCCCCCCCCCCCCCCCCCCCCCCCCCCCCCCCCCCCCCCCCCCCCCCCCCCCCCCCCCACACACAAAAATACCCCCCCCCCCACAAAACACCCCCCCCCCAACCCCCCCCACCCACCCCCCCCCCCCCCCCCCCAAAAAAAAAAAAAAACCCCCCCCCCACCCCCCCACACAAAAAAAAAAAAAAACAACACCCCACCACCCCCCCCCCCCCCCCCCCCCCCCCACAAAAACCCCCCCCCCCCCCCCCCCCCCCCCCCCCCCCCAAAAAAAAACCAAAAAAAAAAAAAACCCCCCCACCCCCCCCTCTACGATTTCCATAATTGGTTTCAGAGTCACGTCACTCTAATTTTCAAAACAATGGTTTTAAAAATGGAGTACGATCCATGTATCAAATTACCTATGAAGGGGGGTTATATATGAGTAGTGCTTTGTTGCTTAACTTGTATTACTTTTGTTGTTAAATTCACTTAGTATACTAGATCGGTAGTAAAATGTTGCCTTAAAAATAAGTGTTTTATTTCGGTATCAAGTCAGTAAGTTCATAATATTTCCGCTAAGTCTACTAACTGTAATTTTGTATAAAAAATGTTGAATAAGAGTGTCAGTTGGGCGGCGCCTTATTTTCTCCCTGGGCGACCGATTAGCTCATGGCCGGACCCCCTTATCAATCTGGGGGCACCAGTCTTATTCGCCTGATTTTCAAACTTTGAAATTCATATAAAATTAACCGTAAGCCTGTAGATGTCGTGTCCACCGTCAGTTTTAAAAGATAACTGGGTCTATTTTCGTTTAAAAATACTTCCAAGTATTTATTCCAAACTTAAGTAAGTCAGCAATGCAAAATACTACATAGTGGTCAAGAATTCATGTTTCGTTTTGATGTAAAACTTGTATTTTACCTTTTCCTTCGAGTCGAGCATTTCTAGTCGGTATATCTTTGAAAAATAGTGTAATTAACTTTTCAAAAATATTAAATTGGTTAACTTTTGAAATGGAGAGGAAACTAATTCATTTTGAAACAAAATGTATCCCTTTAGCAAATCAGTGTATCTTCGGGGCTCAATGTCACTTTACTAAAAGGAAAACTCATTCTCATGCGAATCAATTGTTTCTGGAAAGTTTCTACTCTCAAACAAATGATGATATTTATCTAAAGATTGGTTAAGATGAACACTTTTGAGCATGAGAAAATTAAAACATTCTCATTCACTCTTCCGTCTTTTATTTTGCATAAATAGTATCCTAGAACTTAATCTTAAGTGAGGATAAACAAAAACAGAACGAGAGATAAAAACCGTATGTGAAAAGAAAAGAGCATACGTCTTGTGTCAGAAAAAGCAAGTAAAAAAGCACATGAGAAAGAAAATTGACATAAGTATGAACAAAAAGAAATGCTCGTTCATACAAAAAAACAAAGAGAATAAAAACAGAAAATGCAATAAATGTGCTAAAGTTTCTATTCATGTGACACTAATCAACTCTGAATCTTATTCTCATAATCCAATATGTCAAGAGTAAATTCACAAGCAACAATTGTTTCTGAATAGCAGCTGGTTCCAAGTGCTAACAGACTCATAATTAAAAAGAGCTGTTAGATGATATCATTTCATCACCATAAAACACAAAATGATATAAGAAAAAATCTTAGAGAGAGAAATAAAAAAGAGAAAAATGGTTACTTGTTAAGAAAAGAAATTGAGAAGCAACACCCTTCCTAACATGCTGGGAAGGGGTATTTATAGTTACAAGAGATAAAACCTAAGGTGGTTCATTTGGGCTTTATGTTGGGCCGAACATAATAAAAATAGGCTTTAAGCCCGACACCTAGGCCCAATTAGCTTAAAAGTGATTCACGTAAACTACGTTTTCTTATACAAGGCTCAGGATTAATAATAACCATCACTTTACTAAAAACACGGCTAACAATCTCCCCCTAAGGGGTGGTCATTCAATTGTGGATCCTTCTTGTGACGTGTTGAGTCTTGGAGACTTGTGTTCTTGGGAATTCTTTTGAAGATCCTTTCGTATGCTTGTGATCATGGATCTTGATCTTTAACTTGATATCTTTTGACAAAATATTTATATCGCGGTCTTTGGCTTTGATTTGTCTTAACTACTGAGATATCTAAATCTTTATCCTTGAATATTTATGCCGCCTTGCGATCTTGTGTCTCCACCCTCATGCTCAAGGTCTTAAAAGATTGCTAACAATCTCCTTCAACATTTCCTTAAACATGATTTACTTGTACCACATCATGGTAGGAGTAGTACTTGATCCACTTGTAAGATATATCTTTGTTATTGTCCGGCAATCTTGTCAAAAATGTTATTTTGAGGAAGTGCATGTAAATCAGAGATTGCGGAAGACTTTGATAGTTTGAGCTTTCATCATGTATATATCGTTGTCGATTGACCATGAGGTCTTGAATCTTGACTCCGCTGGAATGAGGTTGTAACGCCGTCACTTATACCTAAAAATTGATGTTAGTGATAAACAGCAAATATAGACGAATATGGCTTTGTCATTCGTCTTGAGTTCGGTTACATTAACCTCCGGTTCCGTGAGGACCGTTTTACAGTATATATAATGTACATGTGATCATGTAGGTTCAATTTAGAAGAACCTCCTTGACAGGGTTTCCAGCTCAAAGTATTAGATCCTCTAACGCGATTGCATTAGATTCACCGTACTTGATTGTTCTCATTACTAGAACATCTCAAAGCAGACAGCACAGTAAGAGTGAACAAGATAGTTACTGTCTTTCTGATTAAGTTGTCAATTAATATACTTGACCAAAATTGATATCCAGTTGACACAAGCTTGATTCATTTAGAATCTCGTAAGTCACCTACCGCAGAGCTGTTTGTTGTTGACTCTGGAAGGATTTCCATTCATCACGGTGAATACTAAAGAGTATCACTTTGAATGTTCTGGCAATTACCACAAGGATAATGCGTAGGACCTTTTTGATATCAAATGTTGTATAATGATGAACGGCATTTTATATATTGGAATTTGTGTCCTAGTAAGATTTTTGATGGATCTCGTTGGCTCTAGACTCTATAAGTGCACAATTGTTATTGGTAATCGGAGGCTGGAGCGGACTACCACCTTTTCGATATCAACAATCTCGGAATGAGAAAGCCGATAGAAACGTGTTGATCTCCGTAAGAAATGAAACAAAAATCTTTTGAGAGATTCTGAGTGGCTAGGGTGGGTTGTGCATTGCATCACTGGGTCTATGATGTCAGTCTTTAATATCATAATCATCTTTGTGATTACCGATAGATTATGTATTGACCCGGTTTCTACCTAGGATTGTATAGAGGGCTTCTTTCTTTTTACCCTTTATCCTTACAATTCTTTTTCATTCTTCAACCCCTTTCGTACTTATCGAGACTTCATGACTAGTACCTTGTTGGGTTTGTTCTAGCACTAGCTCCATCTCAGTCGGCGCTATTCCCTTATTCTCACTTTACTCCTTTTTTCAATCATACCTAGAACTTATACTCTATCTAATGGAGTTTTCCTGGGTAGATCCCTCCGGTTCTGGCTGGATCATGGAACGAATATACCTAACCTTAACCGCCTTATGACTCCTTGAGAAACAACAGTTGGTCGGTCTTTATGTATTGCCACGAAGATCCATAAAACCGTTTGATAAAAAATCAATCAACGTGTCTGAGAAATCATTTAAGACACATTGAGTGTTTCCAGAGTTACCAAAAAATCACCCCCTACACATATCACAATTATGTATGAAAGAAGTTATTGCAACATGTGAGGTTCGAGAACGCACTTATAGATTGAAGATCGTATCCATTATTAATCTGTATAGATCACATTTTAATCACTATTCTCCCCCTCAAAAATTGCATATGTGTTTTAACTTTTAAATTTAGTGAATTAACAACAATATTGTAATGTCCGAAAATTCACATGACCTAACTTAGTCTAGAGGGAGAAACAGGAGGCATTGCACATAGTATGTACATATTTTATACTTCCTCCGCAATTAAATAATTGAGTGAAAACATGGAGTGGGAAGTTTGTTTAGACACTACAAATTTAAAAGAATTGTGAAAATTTCTTTTTAAAATATCCTTGGAAAGAATTATGCTCAACATGAAAATATGTGAGATATAATCTTATTTACCATCATATTTTCCTAGTACTCCTCTTGAGCATTCAAAACTTTAAATGTTTATATGACTTTGCTCATGACCGAGAAGATGTGAACTTCCCGTTGTTTAGGATAAATGTACATAAATGAACATTTTCCTTTCTTTGGAGTCCGAGTCCTAAGCTGACATTTACTTAGAAGTCGCTCGAGAAAAAGTGAAAGTACACACATCTTTTGAAAGCATTTAAAACTCTGGCACCGAGACTTCATTTATTCACCCGTGTTAAATATAAATCAACATTTCAAGTACCAAATGTTATTGATTGGTCGAGACACATCTCGAGATAAGACATCAACTAGATAATACAGATATATGCCCACACACTCTGATTTTGTATTTTTCCTCTCTCTATCTATAGGTTTTATATTTTTATATTTTTCTTTTCTGATAAATATATACAAAGAATTACTGTAATTTTGCAAGACAATCAAGTTCCTAAGGAAATAAACTGCGCATACCAAGGCGACGAACCAAATAGTTAATCGATCTACTGGAAGGAGCTTAGGTGGAAAAGGTCGGTCAGTTGGTAATAGAATTTGTAACCGTCTTGACAAAAATACAGTCAATCGTATCCTTATTCACGTGTTTCCTTTATGAAATGGTAAACGGACAGCAATTTGTTTGTCTAGAGTGTTGACCGTGTTGCAAGGATATGGCAATGGCTGATTTCGAATCACAATAGATAGGAATCTTGTTGAAGTGAAAGCCATAATCCGTTAACTTGTCCAAGCATTCCAAATACTTGGCACAAAGCAAACGGATAGAGACCACATATTTATGCTTCCCGCTGTTCGACAGCGCCGTACAATCTTGTTTCTTTGTAGGACCAGCTAACTAGCTTTCGCGCTAAGAATGAGCTCCACCGGAGGTAAGACTTGAAGTGTCTTTACATCCCGCATAATCATCCCCCAGCATCTTGAAAATCCGTTAGTTTCAAAACCAGAAACCTTTGTATACCAAAACCCGTATTAACAGTTCCTCGGAAGATACGAAAGATCCTTAACCTCTTTGAGATGCTTCTCCCGGTGACTTAGCCCAGGTCATCGGGCCCACAAAAACAAGTAGCATGTACAATGATGTCCAGTCTCCTAGAACGTAAGAAACATAAGGGCACCTATCATGCTTCGATATTTTGTTGCATCGACAGGAGTCCCATATTGATCAAGGTCAAGCTTGTCTTTGATCTCCATTGGAGTTCTAACGGGATCGTAAGTTTCCATTCCATATTTTTTAAGGATTTCTAACACGTAGTTGGACTGGTTTATGAAGATGCCATAGTGGGATTTGGTAAACATGTAAACAATGAAGAAATGTCCATATCCCCCATCATCGACATTTCTTTAAGAGGGCTTTTTCATGAGGTCCAAAAAACCATTGGGATATACCTAAGGGTGTGTAGAACCAAAGATAATATCATCAACATAGACCTGTACCACTAAGATGTCGTCGTCGAAGCGCCTTATAAACAACGTTAGATCAATGGTGCCTTTGAAGAAGTGATTTTGTAGGAGAAACTTTGACAATTCATCGTAACCAAGCCCTTGGTGCTATTGCTTAACCCATATAGTGCCTTCTTCAACTTGTACTACATGGCTTGGATGATCAACATCGATGAAACCTTCAGGTTGACACACATACACGTCTTCTTTTAGCGTACCATGCAAGAAAGCAGTTTTCATGTCCATTTGAAACACAATGAACTATTTGTGTGCAGTATATGCCAAAAATATCCTGATAGCTTCCATTCTAGCAACCGGAGCAAAGGATTCTTCGAAATCTATTCCTTCCTCTTGGAGGTACCCTCTCACAACAAGACGAGTCTTGTTTCGGAATGATCGTGTTCTCTTCATCATGCTGTTTTTTGAATAACCTATCAAATTAGGGGTTTTATATTATCCGGAGGAGGAACTAACACCCATACATCAAGCCTTTTGAACTAAAGAAGCTCGTCTTGCATTGATTCAATCCATGCAGGGTCGTCATACTTCGTCTCGTTGACATTCTTCTTCTCTCGGTTTCCATATGATCTACCGTTAAAATGCATACAAACACAAGTACAAGTTTGGATCGAATTGATTCCTTTTCAAAACTGCTGTGATAGGTTCTCCTAATCACTGTTCCAAGGGTGAGTCCTTAGTTCCAATGATATTCATGAGGGTATGGTATGGTAAATACAGTATGCATGTTCGATTAGATTCCACATATTATGAAAGATGATGATTCAGTAGCACTTGTGGATGAGTAGCAAAGGATTTAACAAAAGTATATTCAACGAACAAGTAGCATTTGGAACATTGTCACAATTGTTGTGGTTGATGCTGAACTGTTATTTGTGTTTCGAGCTCAGTCAACATCCTTGAAGTGTTTGGAAAAATATAGCTTGAGAGGATGTGATTGTTGGTGTCGTTGCGGTGTCTGCTGTTGTTGTAAGATTGCCGTGGAGTTCTGAAGAACTTGAGGTAATTGAGTCAGCCAGAACATATTCTTTGGAGTACTGATGGTTTTGAACCTCCATATGATCTCATACAGTAATGCTTTAAACATTAAATCTAATTCACCTTCAATTGTGTTGTGAGTTGTTATTGTTGACGTGAGCATAAGTAATATCGAGTCCTGAATTAATTTGTCTAGAAGTCATGCCTTGAAGCCTGGGTTTTGAACTGCTTTGTTCAAAAGTCATTGCTGAAAGCTCGTTAAATGTCACATTCATTGTCTCTATGATTTTCTTTGTCCTTCGGTTGTAAACTCTGTAAGCACATAAATCAACAGAATAACCAATGAAAAAGCCAATATCACCTTTTGCACCAAGCTTCCCAATATCTTCACAATCATTCATGGGATAACAGTAGAGCCCTGAAACATTGTAGAAATGAGATAATCCAGTTTTCCTTCTGTTAATGACTCAGTATGTGTGTTTTAAATCGACGGAGAATGAATGGAGGTGATTTAGAGTGTAGAGAACGCCTAGCAATCGCTTTAGCCCATAAGAATAACGGTGCACAAGAGAAAATCAACATTGTTCTAGTAGCCTCTACTAACGTCCGATTTCTTCGTTCTACGACTCCATTTTGTTGAGGTGTTCTGACAGAAGACGTTTGGTGAGAGATGCCAACACTATCAAAGAATTATTTAAGGATTTATTTTTAAATTCTGTGCTGTTGCCGGTTCTTATGATGATAACAGGGAATTGAAGAAGGACAGTGATTCTCTTCAGGAAGGTTTTAATCACTTCTGGTGCTTCATCTTTTGATCTGAGAAAATGTACCCAGTGTACCGAAGTATCGTCCGAAAATGCACCAAAACATACCGCTTTCCATTTATGCTTGTGATTCTCATTGGACCACATAAATCCATATGAAGAAGGTGTAACCTCTGTTTAGAATTTGGAACAGGTTTGGGTGGGTGAGATCTCCTTTTGCTTTTTCCTTGCTCACATGAGGGACAAAGATGTTCTTTTATGAGATTTGAATTTAGAAGACCGGTGACAAGATCGTTTTTGGCAAGGTCATTTATGGTGTCAAAATTGAGGCAAATTGGGGATGCAGAGGCCATTTCATGGAGATTGATGGTGTAAAGGTTTATTGTGCGGTTTCCTTTTAACAAGTCAACTCCTTCTAAGTTTCTAATGAAACATGTATTTCTTCTGAAAGTGACCTCTAAATCTGAATCACAAAACTGCCCAACCGAGAACAGGTTATGCCCCAAGCCCTCAATGAAATAAACCCTGGTGATCAAAATATTTCCCGATTGAAGATCACCGAAACCCAAAATTGCTGCAACATGATCATTTCCAAAGCGATCAGTTCCCAAAAACTTCCAGACGAAATTGATGAGAAGCTTTTAGATTCCCGTCATATAAATTCATGGAACAACCCCTATTCAACGTAACACCATCTACAAATTAGTATAACTGCCAAGGAAAAGAAGTAGTAATTGGAAACCAGTTTGATTGTAGGTTCGGAGGTTTAAAGTTATATGCATTATCAATCATTAGAGCAGTCAGATTGACTGGATGCGATTATTTTTCCTTTAAGGTCAAAAAGTCCTCCAGTTAGTAACCACCTAAGACAAGATATAGTTTACAAGCTTAGTTGAATGCAAGTCTTTGTTGGAAACTCCTACTTTCTTAGGCTTTCATAACCCATTGGCTTTTGTTTCTTTGATTTTTAGTGTTGAAACATTTTCCTTTTGTTTCTTACCACGAGAATTCATGCCATTCACATAATTAAGCACACATACATCATGATTTGCAGTAATTTAAAACATTGGCTACACTAGCACAAACAACTTCAAAATTTTATCATTCTGAATAGCCAAGCTTTAACCATGATTACATTTCAGATGACATATGTTCTATTCTTAGAAAGCATTATATTCCTAGGTGATCTTCTACTTCAAACTTCTTTATTCTTTGCTGCAACTCCTCTTAGACCAGAGGGGACATTATCATTCTTTGTATGCTCCTAGGCTGTGGCCTACTGGCTTAGCAGATTGTCCTAACTCCTTAGAAGATAAACCATTTGAGTCAGAATTAACATCTTTCTTAGTGATGACATAAGGTTGTGAAACAATGATCGGATTTATCATAACGCTTGCTCTAACTTTGTTAGGTACATACTTATCTTCCCTAGGAGGCTTAAAAGGATTTATCCTAAATATTCCTGGTGCAATCACCTTATCATTGTTCACAACTTTTGATTCTTGTGGTGTGGGTATCTAGTTTGAAGTGACTGGTTTTGACAAAGCATGTGTCTTATCGATCTTGCAAAGACCCTTAAATATTAGAAAAGGAGTTACAGCATAGAGTTTTGGTTTAGAAGAAGAAGGTAGTTTTCTGAAAATTAATTGCTTACAAAACTGAGTATTCACACTCGTACCTTTGGTTGTGTCCTTTTGTTCAAAAACCTTATCAGATAATTGAGCTCTTAACTTAACATTTTCAAAGATCGTGTTATGTAATTTATCTTGCAGACGAGTCAATATTGTTTTTGGTTGAGCAGTGTCACAAAGATAGATCCCAAAACAGGTTCTTGTATGTGGTCTTAAGATGAGCATTTTCTTTTTCATAATTTCTAACCTGAAACTCTAATTCTACGTTCTCATTTTCTAGTTTCTGAGACAAAGGATCAAGGGTATTTGATACACATGGAGTATCCTACTTTACCCTTTTGATCTCCCAACCTGAGCTTGTAACCGTCGAATCTTTGTTGCATGTCATTATATAAGCTTTATCGTACGAATATTGGTCATATTTGCATCTTTACACTTTTTGGTACCAAATCATCATCCAAAGTTTAGCATATTCATCATAACTCTCTCCACTAACACACATATCACTTATCAACAGGACTCTCTCACTACTGCCCACTCCGATCACGCTGTCAAGAGCTCACTCGAGCAGAACTTATGATAACGCCATTTCAGGTCTTGAGCGACACATCCTACTCATAACAACAGACAACGCAACTCATTCATCACTCGTGCCACCAACACATACGACCACACACACACTAGACATATCCCACTCTCATCCTATCACACGACGCTACTGCGTACCATTACAAGACGCGCACCACCTTATGTTACCTCTATCTCCGCGAATATCCCAACTTGTTTCCTCATACATCATTAATACACGTGACTAGATTAACTACTACCGAGTTACTTATTTTATGAGACTACTCAACTAACATACACCGAGACGTAGACGAAATTTGGATCATGCTTCTTTTAGTCATCATCTACTGTGGCTCACACTAGCCTCAAAAGCGAGAGCGAAAATCCACCACCTCTTTCGATTCACTGTCACTGCACAACAAAGAGTTGTTATACACTAAAAATAACTTCTCAGAGTTGAGATGCAAACTGTGCCACGCCATTCAGGAGTCTCTCAACTTCTCCGCCGCACTCTCAATTCATTATAAACAGACCCAAACACTGTCTATTATTTCATTTAACAAATCGTTGAAGAGTATAAATGGGGCTTTTTTACCGTATTTAGAAATTATTTCAGTGCAATCACTGGTGTAGTATCATCCAAAAATTCTTCTTTTGGTATTGAAAATGATTTAGAAACATTGGCTGTGTTTGGAAGTATTTGAAAAGTACACCATCTTCTCGTTTGACTTGGGCCGTTTGAGAAACAAAAACCCCCGAAAGATGATTAATCTTTGTATAATTGCCGGTTTTTATTTCTTGTTCAATTGTTTCATTTTTAAGCGACTCTCTTGAGCAAATTTGCAATGTCCCCCGAAGCATACACGCAGAGGATCATGCTTTTCCTAACTAATTAGAATTTTGCCATTTACAAACTTTGGTTTGTTTCTGCTGAGCTTGCTTGAGATAAAAGGATATTGATAAACCAAAGCCATTTTTCTATACGTGTGGTAAATACGTGTCTGGCTTATAGGTAAAGCATGTGCAATCGTTTGAATCGATTGACCCCTGAGTTTTTAAACCAAAATATTATCTAATTCCCTTTATCTTAAATTCTCCAAGTTGAATTTGTTTATCAAGAAGCTCGTCTTCGCGTATTTTGAAATCAGACTTCAACTTTTTCTTTTCTTCAAGAAGAGAAGAAACAGTTGAATTTTTCCTTTGAAAGCTGTTTATTTAGATTTGAAATTTCCTCATTCAAAGTCGTTAATTCTACGCAGAACTTAAAGTAAGTGCATTTATCTTTTTTAGTAAGAGTCTTCACGATTGTTCTGATAAACAGACTTTGATAACATCGTACAAGTTGTCATATTTTTCTTGACAAAAAATTTTTTCAAACACTTTCATTTATTTTTATATCTAGCAAGCTCAGTGGTCAAATCAGCATTTGTTTCTTTCATTCTGTGATTGACCGAGTTGACATTTTCAACTTCAATTACCAAATTATTATATAATGATTCAAAGTAAGTACGAGTTTCCTCAAAAGTTGCAGGATGTTGATCTACTGTTCCCCCACTTTGTTCCATACTAGAAACCTCAGAAATAACATTACTATCATTCTGTTGTATTTGGTGTGGTTCAGGAATGGGCTCGAGTAGCTCAGTATACTGCTCCTCTTGAGTGAACATATTGAATATATCATTATTATAGCAATTTTCATAATGGTGTACCTCAGCTGATCCATCTAAATCATAGACGGGAGCCTTGTCAGTTTGAGTACCTGATGTCGATTCTTGCTACAAATTAGCCATCAAAATGCAGTTTGCATTGACGTCCTGAATCTCATCAAGATCTACTGCAGCAACCATCAAATCAAACTCTTCAGCTTGGAGTTGGATTCCTGCTTCTTCTTTTTGAGCAATCAACAACTGAGTCTGAAGATAAGCAACATCCATTCTCCTTGGTCTGACTGTGTAGTTCCTAGCAAGATGACCCAATCCTCTGCAGTTGTAACACCTTATCTGATTACCATTATTCCCAATCACATTACCCTCAGCCCGTGATGCTACAACATTACCATTCCCATTTGGATTCTGATTAGCAATCCCCGGAACAACAATTAGCCCATTCTGATTTCTAACATTCTGAACACCCGGATTCTGAACTGCATTCTGAACAACCTGATTCCCGACATTCTGTACTGTATTATACCCATTTTGATTCATAACATTCTGCCCAGTATACTGTCTAAACTGATTCCCACCATTCCCTCCAACCATCTGCATCTGTCTGTCTTGACCCATATTTATACCCGGTTAAGCAATCCGCCTATTACGAGGGTTTAATGAAATTCTCTGGTTGTTGTTGGTTGGTGTTGAGTAGTTTAGTTTGAATGCCTTAGCCATTAGAACAAGTGTCATGTTCATTGCGGTTGTGGGATCTGTAATGTCTTCAGGATTTGGCATTGGTTGTTGCATGTAGTTTTGGTTGAATGATGGTTATGGGTTATAGTTGTTGTTGATGGGTTGTGGTTGTTGCATGTAGGTACTTGGTGATGGTTGATCTTGGTGAAACACTGGATAATTGAAAGGATTGTTGGAATTTGCAATGAGTGCTAGCGGATCATGTGTTTTTGCAAGTCTTTCAGCTCTTAGATCATCTACCTCCTTTTGATTATACTTCAAGAAATCATACAACTGAGTGTAATCTGCTATATGTAAGTCCTTTGTTTGATGAACAATGGTAACATGTCGACTCCATTCTGGTTGTAAGTTTCTTAGGAACTTGAGATTACTGGCAATCTTTTCTGGAAAGTGTTTGTTTCTCTTGAAATCATTCATCAACTTTGAGAAACGATGATAGTAAGACTCAATCGATTCCCCATCAGTGGAAGTAAACCTTTCTCATTCATTAAACAACTTAGCCTTTTTCTCTTGAATTCCAATATCGGAACTTTTCATCATTTGTTGAACACGTAACCAGATTTCCTGAGCAGTTTCACAACTATCAACAGCAGCATAGATGTATTCAGGAAGAGCGAGAAGAATAGTCTGAATGGCTTGATCATCGACTTCAACCTATTTAAGATCCTTCTCAGTGAGTTCATCATCTTGATCATTAACCAAGGTAATGTCTTCATCATCATCAATATCAGTAATCCTCTTCCCCTGTTTAGATGCATCCTCACCTAAATTTTCTTCATCTCCAGAGGATTCTACCCTAACACTTAAACCAACCTTGTATAATCTTTTAAGCTTATGAGTTCTTGACTTATTCTTCTTTTCAAGATTCTTGACCCTCCTTTTTAAACTTGCAATCTCATTAGCTTGAGTGGTCTTTGTAGTCTCTAAATTAAGAACTCTTGATTGTAAAGTTATACATAATGCCATCAATTCCTGAAGTTTCAAACTATCCTCACCACTTCGAAGTGTGTTACCTCTTGCGAGTAGTGGATCATTAGAAAGTTTAGATACATTCTTAGACCTAGTCTGAGCAATTATATCCCCCATGGTTTCTTGGCACCTGGGACCACCGCCTGAACTAGTTTATGGGGAACTTGGTTCATTAGGTGTTGCCTTGGATTGGGTCTTATTGATGTTACCACTGTCCTGCTCTGCTTCTAAGCTAGAAGCAGTAGTGGTGATTTTATGCGTTATCTGTGATTTTATGTATATAAATTGGTTAATAATAAGAACTTTAGGTACTTAATCGAGTATATTTTCTATTGTAGGTTCATACGACGTGTCGTGGAAGAAAACAGAAGAAAACACGAAGAATTGAAGCTTAAACGAAGAAATAACTCAAGCTGAATGCTTCCCGACACCTGTTCACTGTTTTGGTCATAACTCGGTAATACGAACTCCATTTGACGCGATTCTGGCGGCCAGGCGAAAATAATTCAATTATCTACAACTTTGAAAAAGACCAAGTACTGTAAATTCCCCAAGTACGCCGCACTTTCAAATAAGTGCGGCGCACTTTTCTGCCAGATTATGAATGCTCTTAAATGAGCTTGGCATTCATTGTCTGAAACTACCAATGACATCCCCTCACCTACACCTTCACCTGCACAAGACCAATGAGCATACCCTTTGAACAAACATCACGTGACCAACACCACCTATAACCTAGCCAAAAGCACTACTTCCCATTTAATGCACGGATTGATGACTTGGAGAAGCAACTCAAGGAAACCAAACAGACCTTTGGGAAGGCTATCCTCACTTTGGTGGAAAGAGTAAAGTCTTTGGAGGTTGCTTTGAAGAGAAAGACCAAGAGGGTTCTTTTGTCTGATTCTGAGGAGGAAGAAACAGAGGCTCGGGTGAGAATACTCATGATTTAGATCCTGCTATTTCTTTGGTACAAGAGCATGTACTCCCTCTAAGTCTGTCAATGCATCATAGGAGGACAAGTTGTAAGACATAAGCCCAACAACTTTAGAGATCTATTTTAATCCTAACAAAAAGTTAAAAATATCAAGTCATTTGATAAAGGAAAGTATAAACAATATCAAGGAAGAGTTCAAAGAATCTGCTGGAACTGGTTTGGACTTTGAAGAGGTTAAGTCTGCTTTTAAAGAAGTTAATACTGGTGGCATTAAAGTTAGTACTGGTATTGAAGAAATTAATGCTGGCAGTTTGGATGTTAATACTGGCAGTGATCCAGTTACTACTGTTAGGCAAAGAAAGGTCTCAGTACCTTCTCACAAGATCGGGATGTATAGTTATAAGAGAAGGCAAAGGCACATATTACAGAAAGAAGAAGACTCAATCATCTAAAAAGACAAAGAACCAATTTCTACAAGAAGAAGCAGGACTTGCTGAACTATCAGGTTTAGATGCATTAGAAAAAAGCTTGGAAAAGGAAGAAGTGGCCAAACAAGTTCATTTGGATTCATCTCAGCTCAAAAGATGGCTGAAGAGGCACGAATTAAACAGAGGAACAAAATAAAAGGAAGGATCAGTTCAGTTTTTAATCACAATCGAGATACTGAAGAAGATTGGGACACTATTAGAGCAAAGCTTAAAGCAAATGCAAAATTGAAGGAGAGTGTACTTGGAAAGGATCTTACTATTGAAGATTATGCAAAAAAGGATGGTAGAGTTGGTAAATCAAAGAAGAAAATACTTTGCAGAGGAAAAGAGCAAGAGGCAAAATAGAATAAGCCCAAGACTCAAACACCTCCGTCCCCTCCCCCGGCCCCCCCACCCGCCTCCCCCCCCCCCCCCCCCCCCCCCGCCTCCCCCCCCCCCCCCACCCCCCCCCCCCCCCGCCCACACGACCGCCCCGCCTACGCCCCTTCGCCCCCCTCAGGAACTAATGTTCAAACTTATCTAAAGATCAAGGGACATGGAAGTTAACCTCAGTAGTAGAAGTTAATTGAAGAAGTGAAAGCAATTTGAAAAATTGGTTAAACAATATGGATACCTATGTCCCTATGAACTTTGAAGCAACAAAGGAAAGATTTGAAGAGATTTGGTGAAGAGCTCCAAACTAAAACTACAAAGAAGCTAAAGTTTTATGATGAAAGTACTCAACCAACAGAGGAGAAGGTTGAAGAAGACAAAGATGATAAGCCAACCAAGAAGACTGGAGAGAGGAGAAAACAAATAGCAAGGAAAGGATTACATACAGACCTTGATAAGGATGATTCTGAAGATTTAGATGAAGCTAGTGAAAAAGGTGATTCTACTTCAGTACTAAAAAACCCTATTAATCCTGTTCCCTAGTAGCTATAAAATCACCCAGATATAGCAAAATTACAAGATCATTAAGCAATGAAGGGAAGTGAATACCAATTGTAAGGGAGAATGTAACTGTTATGGTTATAACATAAGCTTTGGAGCAATGCTGACAGAACATATCAAGAGTTGATCTTACAGAGCAAATACAGGATGCGTGATGGAGAAAACATGTAGAATGAGCCAGATGATGAATTTGAAAAAGTACATTGGGAATACTTGAAGAACATGTTTGAAGAACCCCTTAGTACAGATTCAATTTGGAGTTTGTCAGGTCAACAAAGGTTAATTTGTTGGAGATACTCTGATGCTTGCAGAGTACACTGTTTGAACTTGGAGTCTGTGGATATATATATGTTAATAGAGAGCAATGTATCCATTGGCTTCTGAAGTGGCAAAGCAATGTTGGTACAAGAAACTTCAAGAGGAAAACCAGATACGGATTGCTACAACTTTGAAAATGATGAAAAGCAAGCTAGCAAATGGAAGTAATGAAGGATGATGATTTAGATATCTAGAATGGAGATTAGGATAACAACACCTTGGTGGAAGGTGCTATGGCACTGACACAACAAATGGTATATCAGTCCCACCATGTCCTAACAGACATAAGGACATGGCTATGTCCAGTGAGCAAACTGCTCATGAAAGACTTCTCAAATCCGTTAATGGCTGAACAATTGCCAAAAATTATATTGTTAGTCAACTCACCATATATGTGTTAATTAAAGAGTTGGCTAGCCACAAGTTTTATGGAATGTGGTAAAGGCTGTGGTAAAACATAACTAGTCAATGAGATTATGTTAAGTAAAGATAGAATTGCAAATCCATATTAATGTGTTTACACTTACCAAAAATGGAATGGTAACAATCAACTCACCAAGTTTCATGTACAAATAGATGATATGGTCATCATCAATCCACATGGATTTCACCTTTTCTAGGTGCCAAAGGATGGAATTTACTTTTTCTAGGTGCCAAAGGATTGACTAGCCCTGAGCAAACGGCTACAGGTAAAGGCATATCAAATCCGTTTATGTCTATAATGGTTTACCAAAAACCATATGGTATTCAACTCACCAATGTTTCATGTACTAAGAGTTGAAATGGTGGCCAAAGGACTGACTACTCCAGAGTAAATGGCTAACTGGTAAAGAGACATCAAATCTATTTAAAGTTTCAATGATTCACCTCTCACAGGAGTTAACACACCTGGAAGTGATGAGAATAGTCTGAAACTATATGATTTGATTGCTGATATGAAGGGTTGCTAAAAAGTTTTTGAAGAATTGTGGCAGCAAAGATCAAAAAGAGATAATTTGAAGAACTGCAGCTCAAGAATAATTTGAAGAGTTTTATTTACAACATCCTCAAGAAGCTCAAATGGAAGACACTTGAAGAAACTTAAAGTTCACATTTGAAGATCAAGTTAGGGGAGGATTGTTGGAAAATATATTGTAAAAGACTTAATACTGGTAGTATAATAGTTATGTCTGGTAGTATTAGTTAGTTTTGGCAGTACTAAGT
>BQNB010027954.1:0-12780 GCA_026074375.1 Tanacetum coccineum
AAACGGTATTTGGTAAAGACAAATCAATTCCATTGATGGTTAACAGTTTACCAAAAACTGTATGGTAATTAACTCACCATATTTAAAAAAAATAAAGAGTTAACTATCCCAAAGCAAATGGCTACTGGTAAAGGAACATCAAATCCGTTTATGGCTGGTAGTTTGCCAAAAACTACAAAGCCAACTTAGTTGGATTGTTGGTGAAAAGATGTTGCTGAATTGTTGACAAGACAAAGATGCTGCTAAAGAAGGATAGAGAGTACAAGATTAAGAAAAGCAGATAAAGAATGTTTGGATACATCCTCTGTGCATCAAGTTCTTAAAGGAATGAAGAAACATGAAGTTAAAATAGTTTAACATTCATGTTTAAGGGAGGATTGTTAGGATTAATGTTTTATTAACTTAGTACCGACAGTACAATAGTTAGTACTGACAGTTATACTTAGTACCGACAGTACAAAGTGTTAGTACTGTTAGTTAGTTAGTACCGTTAGTAGTAAAATAGTTAGTACCGATAAGAAGATATTTAAAAGATATTTGTGAGATATTTGTCAGAAAGTCATGTAAGACTTTTAGGGTTATCCTTGATCTATAAAAGGATAACTATTGACATAGTTAGAAGCATATGATATAGACAATTACAAATCATACAACACATCATAGTTAGTAATCTGTGACTATCAAGAACATTTTCAACAAAGTTGTTATTCTGTTAAATCATTATTCTTCTTAGTACTTGTGTTAAGATTCCGCATTAACATATTGTATTCAAGTCATTGTTTCTATATAGTCTGTTGTATTTATACATCCAGGCTATCATCCTTTATAGGCTGCAAAGATCCATTCAGTAAAAGGAACCACAACTCTTTTATAAACAGCACAAAAAAATAAGTATAGCCTAGCATAATGATTGGAAATTTGAATCTAAATTATACAATACATAATGCCTTATTTCTGTATCTACTACATATTTCTGAGCTTTTATGCTTCTTTGCTCAAATTATTTTCCTATTTATAGCCATTATGGTATGTAAAGAGTGGTAAAGAGTTAAAGACTAATAATTGCAGATTTAATGTCATTTAGTTGAAGACATGTTCACAATTTAACCATAATCAACGCCACATGTGAAAATTTCATGTATAAGATAGTGTTTTCCTTACACATCCTGTTTGCTTGTACCTTTTGCAACAAATTTTGATGATACATTTAACAGAACATTATTTTATACAAAATGATTGGTAACATCTCCGAATCTATTAACATATATTCTTAACATCTCCGTATTGGTGTGTTAAAATGCACAAACTCACAAAGGTTAATTAATTGCATGTTTCTCGTTGTGCGGGTTTTTAGTTTCTCATAGTGGTTCGTCTTCAAATCATATGTTATAGATAAGTAGTAGCCTCAACTAAGCAATCTTATAAGCGCAAAAAAGTAACCTTATCAGCTTTAGAGAAACTAAATAAGCTCATACTCATTTTGACCCGTTACAACATACCAAGTTCATCTAAAAGGGTATCATAGTGTTAGGTTCCTTGGTCTACGCTACTGGTTTCGACAGCAGCTAGTTTGCACTGTTGGGCTGCGTAACGACTTCAAACACGTCTGCAATTTAAGGTTCTATTTCATGCTCTAAAGTATATTGGTTTGCACTATTGGTTTTGAGTTTGGGCAAGAAAGACAAAAGACTATTTGTTGGTCAACCCTTCTTCACCTGCACTTTAGTATGCTATCTACCTGAGCCCTAAGTGACCTGTTTGCCCAACAATGTCCATATACCTCCAATTTTTAGGAAAAAGCTAAATTAGAAATGCGGACAGGCTCCTAGTCTGGATTAAACTAACTTTATGAACACTGGTCAGTCCTCTTTATAATATCAGAGGTTCCTATTTGGGGGGTTTCATTTCTCTCACTTGGCGGCGTTGTCAAGTGTATTCTAATGTGTTAAGGACATTGCATTTACAATAAGAGAAATATAGAATGATTACATCTTAAACACATAACAATATATAAAATTATGTTGTGCTTTTTGTAGATAGCAAGTGCATCATCATTTGTATAAGTTTTGAACTATACGCGAAAGCTAACCTGTGTAGTCGTCATCCGTTGCCTCAGACCAATGTTGAATTCATGGTTCAACAACTTCTCTTTTTTCACTGTGATGGTTTGGGTAATCATACCAACAAAAAGCATCATTTGTATAAGTTTGGATGTTTGTACATGTCGTTGAGAAAACTACAAAAAACAGTAGCAAAATCGTCCGGCATGGCTGCAATCGTAATGGGTTGCCCCGCCACGACATGACAATCTCAGTTCCATAACTGTCGTTCATACTCATCACAGTGTCACATAAAAAACAATTTGAAAGTCAGAGAGTAAGAGTTTGAAGCTGCTGAAGGAAGTGTGACATTCAGTGTACATTACGCTCAGGTAGGCTAGCAATCGAAGAAAGATGATACGTCCGCCATGGCTGCAACCATAATGTGGTGCCCCGCCAAGACACGAACAATCTCGGTTTCATCGAAGCCACTCATACTCATCATAGCCTCTTGCGACTAATATCACCACCAAAACATTAAACCTATAAAAAATAACCGATATCGCTCCAAACAACAGCCTTGTCCTCCATTTCTAATAGCGAAACGACACTGAAAAGGGCCGAGAATCATGGATAACAACGACTACGATTATTAGCCAATTTCCATCAGCCATTAAAAGCCCCTCATGGCTGCAAGCTTAATTAGCTTACCTTGCCAGAATGCCTTCACCAAAGACATAATAGGAATAAAAAATGGTAACGATAACCACATATATATACCAAGGTTGTCAAAATCGCGATCATGATCGTAGGATCGTACGATCCTACAATCCCACACGCAAAAAACGATCAGGATCGTAACAAGATCTCAATTCAAGTAGGATCGTTTCAGGATCGTAGGATCGGATCGGATCATAGGATCGTAGAATGTCATTATTTTGGGCTTTTGGTAATTTAGGCCAAGGTTTATAAATTTTCAATAAGACCGTTTCATGTTTATTTTCTATATAGACTCGTTTAATGATTGAAACATGAAGTAGGTGCACGTATGAAGTATCTTTTTTGTATCCAAATCATTCGTTTATCGATTGAAACATGAATGAACTTTGTGCAAGTATGTATTACAATATATCTAACGTTCTACTACCACGGTACTTGAACATAAAAGTTTTTCTTTTATCATCCATTTAGATTCGTTTATCATATAAGAGGGAATTTGAGAATTTTATAAATAAAACTTGAAAAATTAAATATTTCTCCAAAACACAAGTTATCAATGCATGATGTACAATGCTATTAAAGAATGTTTTGATAAAATATGTAAATATTGAAGTGTTTTTGGGATATATGTAAATGCCCATCATATAAAATATTATATAAAAACACATAGAAATATAAAAAAATAACCTTATACAAAAATATATAATATATATGTTTTCATAGGATCTTACGATCTCGATTCGATCCTACGATTACGATCTTGCAAAGCCAAAAACGATCCTAAATAAGATCCCGATCCTGACAACCTTGATATATACATCCAATGTCAGTAGCAAAAGCGTCTGCCATGGCTGCAACCGTAATGGCTTGCCCCGCCACGACACGTACAATCTTAGTTCCACCAATGCCGTTCATACTCATCACAGCATCACATATAAAATAGTTTGAAAGTCAAAGATCAATGCCGTTCATTGTACATTAGGTTCGGGTAGGCTAGCAATCGAAGAAAGAGGATACGTCCGCCATGGCTGCAACCGTAATGTGGTGCCTCGCCAAGACAGCCTCGTCCTTCATTTCTAATAGCGAAACGGCACTGAAAATGGCCAAGAATCATCTGTTTGGGTGACAAAAGGGTATTCGAGCCCGCCATGACTGCAAACACTTTTTTTATCGCGTTGCCCCGCCAAGATACATGCCATTTTTTCCCACAAAAGGGTATCTGGCCTGTTGTATATATCATAATGTCCATAGAAAAGCTCACAACAATGAAAATATTAAGACCATACTAACTCTTTCTGACTATGCATTAAATTTTACGCTATATTAAATTTGGCATAGCTCTACGCCAATTTTTTTTGCAACAATCAGAAAACAAAGCCGCACACAATGCACCTTGAAGAATTTACCCTAACAACTCATCTTTAAGGCAAAAGTACTCCATCGACAATAGCCGCTAAGCTATCAGACGCCCCCTATACAAAACAACTTTAAAAAAAGAATCACATCATCTCGTGTTCCAAAATTAGCAAATCCCCAAGCATACAAAAACCCCTAAAATTAACCAAACCCCTAATATATAACAAAACCCTAATTTAAAAATTAAGTCTTTTGAATATACCTTTCCGTTAGAGACTGTAACTCAATTCGAGAAACATCCAGTGATATAAGATTATAACTCAAGGTAACAAACCGCCGTTAGCAGTCACAAAAATAAATGGAACCACCATGCAAATCCCTATAAATCAGAACAGTCACAAAATAAAGCACCCACATAAGCTCAACGACGCAACCAACCGACCACCAACGCCACACACCATGAACGGTGGCAACGAAGAGATCGGCAGCATCAAAGAGAGTATTGGGTTATCTCCCAACACAAATCAAGCAAACCCTATATCAAAATCAATTGCTTCGATTAGGCAAAAGATTGAAGAAGATGTGTGACTAAAGATACATGAAAAAGAAAGTGGGACGGTGGATCGAAGAGAAAATGAAGGAGGAGAGGACACGTAATGAAAGAGAGGGGTACACATGTTACCGCATTTTAATAAATAGCTGGTCGGGTCGGACCTGGGTCAACAGTCGGGTTCCGGGGGGTTCCAGTGGCATAGCCGGCGGGTCGACCCGGTCGGAAACCCGAGACATTTAATGTGGGTATACTAGCTTTTAATAAAGGTTTAAATAACACTTGAGCAACAAATTGCATACTTTTTGTAACAAACGACAGGCATGTCGCATTAAATGAATTTTTTTTAAAATATGAATAGATAGATGTGTGTAGTCGAGATGGTTGGATGTCATGTGTTTACTTCGGATAACTGAGATTCGGCCCTCTCGACATTCACGTTCATTTTTTTAAAATAAATTTCTAACAAATTTCTTAGACATGACAAATCTTTACGCTTTATAAGCAACATCATATCGTGTGAACTAATGCTTTTACTGTCAGGGCCGTTTCGTAAATTTTAAGGGTCATGTGCTATAATTTTAGAGAATGACCTCGTACATGAGCAGTTTAAACACGTTCATTTTTTTTAAATAATTTTTTAACAAATTTCTTAGACATGACAAACCTTTACGCTTTATAAGCAACATCATATCGTGTGAACTAATGCTTTTACTGTCAGGGCCGTTTCGTAAATTTTAAGGGCCATGTGCTATAATTTTAAAGAATGACCTCGTACATGAGCAGTTTAAACACGTTCATTTATTTATAAATAATTTTTTAACAAATTTCCTAGACATGACAAACCTTTACGCTTTATAAGCAACATCATATCGTGTGAACTAATGCTTTTACTGTCAAGGCCGTTTCGTGAATTTTGAGGGCCATGTGCTATAATTTTAGAGAATGACCTCGTACATGAGCAGTTTAAACACGTTCATTTTTTTTAAATAATTTTTTAACAAATTTCTTAGACATGACAAACCTTTACGCTTTATAAGCAACATCATATCGTGTGAACTAATGCTTTTACTATCAGGGCCGTTTCGTAAATTTTAAGGGTCATGTGCTATAATTTTAGAGAATGACCTCGTACATGAGCAGTTTAAACACGTTCATTTTTTTTAAATAATTTTTTAACAAATTTCTTAGACATGACAAACCTTTACGCTTTATAAGCAACATCATATCGTGTGAACTAATGCTTTTACTGTCAGGGCCGTTTCGTGAATTTTGAAGGCCATGTGCTATAATTTCAGAGAATGACCTCGTACATGAGCAGTTTAAACACGTTCATTTATTTATAAATAATTTTTTAACAAATTTCCTAGACATGACAAACCTTTACGCTTTATAAGCAACATCATATCGTGTGAACTAATGCTTTTACTGTCAAGGCCGTTTCGTGAATTTTGAGGGCCATGTGCTATAATTTCAGAGAATGACCTCGTACATGAGCAGTTTAAACACACTAATAAACCACTATCCATAACAACAGACACTATATACAACCAACTCTTCTCACCACTATAATTCATATCTTATCATACATATCATCACACCTAAGATATAGTACTGAGTCCTCGCGATCTACATTTAACCCCCTATCCCCACCCTCCCTCGTCACTCAGATGAATCCACAAGTAGAGAGAGATATCACATATAGAGACCATAGATACTCATAACATCATATATCTAGATCTATCTCGAGGCATCACCATACAGAAGACGATAACCCAAAATGTGTATGTAATGTAATGTTTGAATGCTTTATATTTATTGTTGTATTATCGGATTCTAGCTACTAGTGAATGATAGGCTCATATGTGCATATGTGGTCTTATGCTGTGATGTCGTGGTGTGACTGAGTATTCTGTTATGAGTGTTGTACTGCGGCACGTCACAAATATGTACTGTTGCTCTATTGTGGGGCCATTTATATGTATGAGATCATATATGTGTGTCCATGTGCGATGCACTCCCAACCATCATATATCCCACCATAAAAACATAATTTTTGCGTGTATTATTTTTCTAAGATCTTTATGGACTAGATATATAGAATTATCGTAATGTTATCAAATGATTTTTGAGTCGCTAATTTGTATGTGTGTGTTGTTAGTCGCTCTTATTACTATCTCATGATGTCGATTTATTTTAGTCTAGGTCTTGTAGCTATAGGTAGTGTGCTGCTTTTGAATAGGCCGTTTAAATCTGTGAATTGGTAACTGTAGACAAAATACATATATCGTACGCGCAATGTTTTTTAGCAATTCTTGTTTAAAAACGCACCGTCGACAGATGAATTCTCTTTATCAGATTTTGTTGCGTCACGAATGCGTGTAATTGTTTTCTTTCTCGCATGAAATTGTTGTGGAGATACTGTAATCTAAGCCCGCGCCGACGCGTCATCTATAATTTGATTCAAGATGCAGCTTCTTAGATAAAATTTCTAATGATTGCATTTCGTAGATGTTATCTGTGTAGGTTTTTCGCTTGAGTTGTGCTGTGTGTGATGTTTGTTAGATCTCCCTTGTTTGCTATATCTAGAGAGTATGAGTATATTCGTTTCGTGTCCTGAACTCTCCTTTTCTGTGCGTAAATGTGTTTTCATCGAGCGGTGTTGACGTACTTTTACGTGCCTGTTTAAGTGATGCTGATTGTGCGTGTGTGTGATTTGAGTGACCTTTTGTACTGTTTTAGTTTCCGTTGCTCTCGTATAGGTCTTTATTGAAGTTATAAAATATTTGTAGACGATATCCCCCCAGCGTATTTTCAAAATTCCTTTTATGTCTAGGGCGTTTCGTCCGTGTTTTTGAGGGCGCCATGTGTTGTATTTTGTAAGGTGATGACAGACAGGCTTTAAGTGCTGGTGTAGTTTTGGGTGTTAGAAGTAGTAGAGTGGAGAGAATGTCGCGGAGTAGGGTAGGCGCTGTTGAGAATGGTTGAGTTTGTTTGGTTGTGTGTGTGGAGGGTTGTGAGTGTTGTCGTGTGTGAAGCTCAGTATTTGTTTCGTAGACATGGACTCGGAGAGAATACGGGCCTCTTGTTGGGTAGCTGGCGGGGTGTGTGTTAAGAGGGGGTGGATAGCGCGGGTTTTGTCGAAGCTAATCTTTTACTGTCAATAGGAGTTTCGTGGTATTTGTTGATGGCGGCTCGCTATTGTGTTTGGGCTATAGAATTTCAGGAGAGAATGACCACCGACGTAGGGTATGAGCAGTTGTCGAAGCGGTGTGGTATATCTCATATGTGTGTGATAAGCGCGCGCGTAAGAGAGGGGGCGGGTGCGTCTGTATAAATATTTGATTGACAGGATTGGGAAGGGTTTGTGGGGGGTGTTGGGAAGGTGCAGACACGCACAGTTGTGTGATGTGGTGTTGGAGGTACGGGCTTTAACTTACGAGTGTGTTGTTGAAGGATGGTGGTCGGGTATGGCGTGTTACGTGGTGTGTCAGAGGCTAGAGTTGGGGGCGGACGACGGGTTAATCGCTGTGATGGTGCTCTGCGCGGCCAGCTGAGGCGGTTGGTTGTGCAATGGTTGGGTGTGGTGGTGTGTAGGAGTTTGAGGGGGGGGATGTGATTTAGGAGTATTTGTCTTTTGCGTATCCTTCAGCTAGATATAGTAGCCGTCGGGGTTAGAAGTGAGTCGAGTGGCGGAGAGTTGGAGAGGGTGGTGGTGGTGTAGAGCAGTATGGGGTTGATGGAGTTTGTTTGGTGATGTGTGACTGGGTAATAAAGTGGCAGCAGTGTTTTTTTAATGGAAAAAATCCCGGAGTCGCTGGGTGTTTTCGATCGGCTCTGGTGTATACGGGTCTCATAGAGTGTGCCGGGCTTAGTGGAACGGGTTCCTCTGGGCGAAGATAATTAATCACTGGTGGTCTCGCTGCGCGCAATATTGACGGAGCAGTCCGGGGGTTGTGAGTGTCAATAGTATTTTGCGTCGCTCGCGTGAAGAGCGTGCGAGCGGTGGAGTTGGAGAGGTTGCTCGAGAGTTTCGGGTGGGAGAACCGGTTTTTGGGATCGTGGTGGACCTGGGTGGCATCATGGGGGGTGTATGAGGTATTCGCCGGCGGGGGTTTGTGTGTGTTTCGTGTGGAGATGGGGTGGGTGGGGGTTTTTGTGGAAGTGTGTGAGTTAGAGTACATGTGTGGGCTTTTGTGTGGGGAGTTGTAGTATGTATGGCGTAGAATGTTGTGTATTGGTGTGTAGACGTGGTGGGTGGTGTATTTGTGGGTGCGAATTGATAGAATCGGTCGCGGTTTGAGGCGTTGGTGGGGCTGTCTAGTGTAGGGTGGGAAGGATTGACAAGGGGAAGGTTTTGATGGTATACATATGGCCTTTCTGTCTTCTAATTGTTTATGTTGAAAATGAGTGAATATTGGTAGTTGTCAGTGTACGAGAATTTGAATATATATATATGTTGCAGATATAGGTTGATTATCATATATAGTTTATATATATATCTTGGAAAACCGAGGGTTGATACCATTCGCGGATGCTGCGGCGCATCTGTTGTGCTCAAATCACGCTGAGTCTGAGATCCGGTTTGCAACATCCGGTGGACCCGGTGAGCGTATCGACGGTCGAGTTCACCAAATACGACCAGGTATATTTTCCAGTAAAAGATACAGTTAGATACAAGATGGTGAGGGAAATGTGTAACAGACAAAGTGAAACATTGATTGTTGTCGCCATCTTCCGCTTCACTTTTCATCTAGTTTCAATGCTCGATGATCCGCGCGCTTGCTTTCAAATAAACTTTCTTTTTAATACTTACTTGCCACTAACGCGAGATTAGCAAACTTGACAATGATGTGAGAAGCCGAGGAGAACATTCTTTTGATTGATGAAGGCGCTGTTTTTGAAGTAGGGTCGGGATGTTGAAGGATTTATAAGTTTACTCGCATACATCATTCCGTGCGGCTAGCTATTTATCTTGGGGAGCTCCCTCCTCAGAAAAGAGAAGTCAGTGGCGTGGTTGTTAGGTAGATCATTCAGCACGTAATCTGGCTAAAATTTACGTAATTTTGTATCTGAACTTTTTGTTCTTTTGTCGGCACCATAAAAGCTAAAGTTAGTTGTAACGCACGTTTAGAAGAGGCGATTGGCGAACGCCATGAATTCCAAAACCTATTGTAACACTCTTTTAGCATTCGAAGCATGCACTAGTTAGTAACCGTTTGTCTAACTCGGGATTGCTTTGTCTCGAAACAACGTACTTATAAGGCAGTAAATTCACCGTGTTTTGAATCGCAATAACAACCACACATTCGGCTTTGGTAATACGCGACATTGTCGTGTCTCAAGACCGGGTCTGTTATGAACACCTCTAATTAATCGTCCCTCAATATGGTTTTTAGTAAGGCAAACTTTGGTTTAGATTATAAAAGGACAAGAGTGTCATTTCCCTCTATACCAAAAGGTAAAAAATAATAGTCCGCAAAGGTCAAAAAAACATTTGTTAAACAATAAAGGATAAACCACCATTATTACAGCTAAAATTAGAGTCTGAAGAAGAAAGTACAATGGCATTTGAATTAATAAGATTTATCAAGAAGATACTTGCTGATTTAGAATATAAAGAATAAGACTGATGGAAGTGAGAAGGGATTGAGTGATGGCTAACCACCACACAACAAATGGTTATCAATTCACCATGCTTAACATGCAAAAGAATTGGCTAGTCCACAAGCAAACGGCTTGGGGTAAAGACTTCTCAAATCCGTTGATGGTTGACAGTTTACCAAAAACTGTATGGTATTTAACTCACCATATTCTTAGAATAAAGAGTTATCTATCCCAGAGCAAACGGCTACTGGTAAAGGAACATCAAATCCGTTAATGGCTGGTAGTTTGCCAAAAACTATAAAGCCAACTTAGTTGGATTGTAGGTATCAAGATGTTGCTTTGTGGCTGAAAAGATGTTGCTGAATTGCTGAAAAGTCAAGGATGCTGCTATAAAAGGATAGACTGTACAAGTTTAAGAAATCATGAAGAATGTTTGGATACATCCTCTATGCAGTCAAAGAAGCTTAAAGAACAATCAAGCTCTTAAAGGAATGAAGAAACATGAAGTTAAAATAGTTTAACATTCATGTTTAAGGGAGGATTGTTAGGATTAATGTTTTATTAACTTAGTACCGACAGTACAATAGTTAGTACTGACAGTTATACTTAGTACCGACAGTACAAAGTGTTAGTACTGTTAGTTAGTTAGTACCGTTAGTAGTAAAATAGTTAGTACCGATAAGAAGATATTTAAAAGATATTTGTGAGATATTTGTCAGAAAGTCATGTAAGACTTTTAGGGTTATCCTTGATCTATAAAAGGATAACTATTGACATAGTTAGAACATATATGAAATAGACAATTACAAATCATACAACATATCATAGTTAGCAATCTGTGACTATCAAGAACATTTTCAACAAAGTTGTTATTCTGTTAAATCATTATTCTTCTTAGTACTTGTGTTAAGATTCCGCATTAACATATTGTATTCAAGTCATTGTTTCTACATAGTCTGTTGTATTTATACATCCAGGCTATCATCCTTTATAGGCTGCAAAGATCCATTCAGTAAAAGGAACCACAATTGGTATCAGAGCCTTGTTAGAAACTTTGAATAAGAAGAACAATCAAATCTAAACATGTCTGGAACACATGATGAAATCCCACCTCCACCACCACCTCCACAAGAAACACAACAAAAACCAACACAACAAACTCCTCAAACAGTCTCAACCATCAAACTACCAATTCTCAAAAAGGGAGAATATGACATATGGGCTATGAAGATAGAACACTATCTGGCCCATACAGACTATCCAATTTGGGAGGTTATCCAAAATGGGAATGGTCCTGTATCAGTCACACTGGATACAACAGGACAGATTAAAATTTTGCCTCCTAAAACTGCAGAAGAAATGGTGCTAAGAGAGAGAGAAAGAAAAGCTAGGACCACCTTGCTGATGGCCATACCAGAAGATCATCTAGCTAAATTCCACAAAATGACTGATGCAAAAGATATGTGGATTGCCATAAAATCCAGATTTGGTGGAAATGATGAATCCAAAAAGATGCAGAAGTACATCTTGAAGCAACAATTTGAAGGATTCACAGTATCCAACTCAGATGGAATTCACAAAGGATATGAGAGATTCCAAAGTCTACTCAGTCAGCTAGAGATTCATGGAGCAGGTGTATCTACTGAAGATGCAAATCAAAAGTTTTTAAGATCTCTACCTTCTGCTTGGTTACAAGTTTCCTTGATCATGAGGAACAAACCAGGAATGGACAGTCTTAGTTTTGATGACTTGTACAACAATCTAAGAGTCTTTGAAAATGATGTGAAAGGCTCTACTGCATCATCATCCAACTTGCAAAATATAGCATTCGTCTCTGAAAACACCAACAGTACTAATGAAGTTAGTACTGCTTATGGTGTGTCCCACTCTTCTGGTCATTGTTTAAAGCATGAACAACCATCAACATCATCATATTCCTTGCTTGCAAGTCAATCTAGTTGTCCTCAACTGGATCATGAGGACTTAGATCAGGTTGATGAATATGATCTCGAAGAAATGGACTTGAAATGGCAAGTGGCAATGATCTCCATGAGAATAAACAAGTTCCAAAAGAAGACTGGTAGAAAACTACAGTTTGATGCAAAAGAACCTGTTGGTTTTGATAAAACAAAAGTGGAATGCTTCAAATGCCACAAAACAGGGCATTTTGCAAGAGAGTGTAGAACGAAGGAAGAGAATAGAAGGAGAGATGGATGGAATACTGGGAATAGAGAAGGGAGAAGAACTAGCAATAGAGATGAAAGCATAACTGGAAAGAAAGAAGAATCTAGAGCATTAGTGACAGTTGATGGAGAATGTGTTGACTGGACAACTCATTCAGAAGATAATGATAACTATGCTTTCATGGCTAACAACAGCACAGGATCAGACACTCAGGTACTTTCTTGTTCAAATGAGTGCAAAGAATCTTATGCTAACATTAAAAGACTGTATGATATTCAAAAAGAGCAACTTAGTGATGCTAGTGTTGAAATAAAAGCTTATACT
>BQNB010027954.1:13974-57119 GCA_026074375.1 Tanacetum coccineum
CGTGATCGCGCGTTTTGAATGGTTTGAAAGATTTTTGATTTGGTTTCTAAATCTACTAAAAGGAAAAGCATATAAAAAGCACGCTAAGTTATTCTAATTATAAATCTAAGATTAAAACTATGAGATTTTACTAAAAATGATCTAAAAATATAAATGACAAATATGCTTGCTAAGTGACGTGAAATGTTCATTAAGTGCGGGCTTAGGTTTAACGAATTAAAATGACAAGTAAAATGAAATGCTTAAAAATAAATGACAAGAAATTAAATTGCATTAAAAATAAATGACGGAATGTAAATCGAAAAGAAAATACTAATGACTAATAATTTTTTAAATCTTTTTAAGCCCGCACTTAAATTCCAAATCACTAATCACTTAGCAAACACAAGTTAACTACTCACTACTCATAACGAAATACAATTTAACAAACATAGCATTTAACGACAAAAATAGATCTACACTAAGCATGGAAAAAATCAAATAGGCAAAAATATTATAAAACGAAAAAAAATAAAACTACACTAATTAATTGAAAAAGGTTAGAAAATGGAACCGAATTGAAGACCCGCAATTAAATGATAACCACCCGATTTATTTAGCTAAAACAACTAATAAAAGTCGGTCTAGCTAAATAAACCCGTAAGCTCCACGCCTCATGAGTAGACCGGTACAAAAAAAAACACAAAACAAGATATAAACTGTTAAAGGTTAACATATTATATCAATGCACAAATTTGAACTTTTCTGCTTACTTAATACAAATTCAGTAACAAATTAAACAATTCAAACGCTAGGCCCAAATCTTAGATCAATTCAGTTGCCAATTGAGGTCCAATGCAAATTCAAACCAAATGACCCAACAGAAAATTATACGAATCAAAGGAAAACCCATCGGTTTAAACTAACGAGTCCTAGTTCAAAATTTTCAAACCAAATGCAATAGCTTATCTAGTTTGTCTGTATGCTAAAACTCAAATCAATTAAGCTCACAACCGAATAAGTTCCAACACGGAAATAAGCCACTATTTTACGTTAAAAGAACAACTAAAAGCGACTAGCACTAGTATAGATTTTTCAAGTTACAACTAATTAAACACTAATAAATCTTAAATGAGACCTTAGTAACTATTAAGCATAGGCAACCTCAACAAGCCAGAAACAATAACAACAAATAAGCAACTCTAGATATTGAACTAAGAATTTAGATCTTAGCAAAAACTCAAAATTCGAAATAACAAACTACTATGCTAAGCTCAACTAGATCAAAATTAAAGCTACTAAGCTAATAACCTAACGAAATAAGAACTAATCACATCAACAAGGATTAATCAAAGTTACAAGCATTTTGACGACTCAAATACTAAATCATTTAAGGATTAAAGCTCACAAAAGTTGGATCTAGCACATTGAGCTCACACAAAGCCAAGTAAGCTGTTTAGAAACTAATGAAATCAAAAAAATATGAACTTCTGTTACAACAAAAACGAGATAAGTACAATAATAAGCTAATCGAAAACAAGTAGAAACGATTGATTTAAGCACAAGTTAAGCAAAACAAGATCTTCAATAAGCATTAAAATAATTTTTATTACATCAAATTAATAAGCTTGAGACAAGAGCTGAGTATAAAAAGCAGAAAAATTAAAATAAGCTATTGCAAAAAAAGAAATAAGCTAAAAAATGTAAAACTAAACTAAGAAAAATAAAAGACTAAGTAAAATAAAATGAGGGGAGGCGTCTTTTTTTTATAGGGAGAGAAGGATGAAAATTGTAAATTGCTCCCCATGATTAGTGAATGATTTGGCCAATGATTGAGTACCATTTCCCTTCACACGGATTGAGAATATTGAAAAAATGATCCGACCGGTCTCATGATACCACGTGCCTTTTTCTTGATTGCTTCACATGAACGCATGCTTTATGTCCGTCAGATTAGTTTACATCTTTTGAAATGAAATGAGAATTATATTCACATGCAATGCCACGTGTAGCTCCATTACTTATCCCTCCATTTGATAGTGCTACCTCACATGACCAGTTATGAATTAATTCATAGTCACATGACCATGACGTCATCACACATAAATATATATATCAGTTTTATAATTTAGACTATGAGCTTTAATTGGGCTTTTGTTGACTTGGGCTGGCCCGACCTATAAAATGGGTTACGAGCTGGCCCAATAAAATCCGAAAGCACCGTTGAACTCGTTTTCTCGCACTCTTTTCGATCCCGTGCTCGGTTTTGTCCAATTTGTTCTTTATTTTTGTCATTTTCTTGATATTCGTATCTGCACATACACAAACACAAAAACAAGCATATATTTATCATTTTAATTATGTTTTTGGTCTTTTGGGTTCATTTTTTGAGGTAAAAGATATGTATAAAATAGCGAATACCAGTCATCAGTTCACCATGTCTAACAGACATCAAGAATTGGCTAGTCCAGAGCAAAAGGCTTCCGTTAAAGACTTCTCAAATCCGTTAATAACTGATAGTTTGCTAAAAACTATATGGTTCTCAACTCACCATGCTTCACAGTTAAGAGTTGGCTAGTCCTAAGCAAACGACTCTTGGTAAAGACATCTCAAATCCGTTGATAGTTGATAGTTTACTCAAAACTATATGGTTATCAATGCACCTTGTTATTGCAATGAAGCATTGACTATTCCAGAGCAAACGGCTACTGGTAAAGAGACATCAAATCCGTTTATGGCTGGTAGTTTGCCAAAAACTACAAAGCCAACTTAGTTGGTGTTGTTGTGTAGCTGTGTTGCAAGATTGTTGAGATGCTGTAATGAGAAGTTAAAGAACTTCAAGATTTCTAAGAGCTCAAGTTCATCAAAGAAAGGATTAAAGAATAGAAGTGTGTTTGAATACATCCTCCTAACGTTTAAGAAGCTTATACTGAAGAAACATGAAGGTTAACAAGTGAACAATCATGTTTAGGGGAGGATTATTGGGTTTCAGAAGTTCCTATAACTTAGTGCTGCTACTTATACAAGTTACTACTGCCAGTATAGTTAGTGCTATTAGTAGTAAGTTAGTACTGCTAGTTAGTACTATTAGGAGATATGCATGAGTTATTATAGGAATAGATATGCATTATCTCTTCACATGTTTTGTAAGCCCATTAGGGTTTCCTTGGTGTATACGGCATTAGTTAGATATAAGTTTCATATACAAGTTTCACCAATATATAGTTAGAAATCTGTAACCTAGCAGATTAATAGTAATCAAAGTTCTGTTTCATTCATTGCTCTTTTTAGCAATATAAGTTAGTTTCCGCATAACTTATATTGTTCATAGTCATTGTTTCTCTTGTAGTTTGTTTGGATCTATCCAGATAGGCTACCAACTTTAACAGGCTAGAAAGATCTATTCAGATTAGGATCAACAGCTGACATCTGCACCAAACCCTTGCCAAGAGAAAGATTCAACTTTTTGATCAAAAAGCTCGGTATGAGAAGCATGTCTCCGGAAACGTTGAAACGTCTGACAGAGGAAACGGACAAGTGATGGTGGTAACTCATATCTTGTATCATATGTACATATGAAAACATAAAAACACAAAAATATTTTATTTTAATATAAATTTTTACAAAAACAAAATTAAAAATTAAAAAATCAGAAAAATATAAAAATATGTATCTCTGGCATGTCTTCTGAAATTCGATAAGATTTACGGTCTTAGAAATGTCATTTAATAATGATACAAGGCTGTAAATGAAGTTCGAACAGAAGTTTCAAAAGCTTTCAAAACATGCCAAAATGGCTTGCTATTATTTCAGATAGCAACCCGGTCATGATCTTAAAGACAAGTATTTTAAAAAGAAAACTTAACCTTATAACAAGAATTTATTCTCGGGCATGGTCTACTTTATGACCATGCAAAGGCTTGTGTTTACTTTGCAACACAACCTGTGCTTCCTATATTCCATAAGTGTACGTGTCAGTGCGCTTATGTGTCAAAATAAGAGAAATCTTATTTTTCATGGTGTTGGTTTTCTAAATTAAAACATTAATTCATCAGAAAATATGTTTGAAAGACATTTGACCACTCAAACAATGACTACAGCTCTTTAAATAGAAAACAGGTCTTTGTTTGAGGGAGATAAAATGTCAAATATCTTCATAAAATTAGTTTTGTGATAAAGAAAAAGGTTTTAAACAATAACGGGTTAACAATTAAAGGGGAGTTAATTAAGTTTAGCTTATGTGAGCCTTAACTATTATGTGTTTATGCCTTTAGGGATTATATGTGCAAATATAAGTTTCTAGGTATGCTAGTTAAAAACATTATGGACAATTTGTGCCATGTGTTAAACTTTACTTGCCTAATAAAACTTATATAAGTAAAATGCATAGGATATTAAACTAGAGGGGGCAAAAGTGTCAAAAATGAAATTAGTTTTATAACACTTCCACCCCATCCCGTTTTCACACACACACACACAAACACACACTTATCAAAAGTTATTTTTCTCTCCTCCCAAACCATTCGAAATCGCCAACTCTTGTTCATCATTTCCAGTCATTTTCACGCATAAGGTACAACTAAGAATATGTTCTACAACACATTCCTCAATGGAATTAAGTTTTCATCCACTTTTGAACACGTAAACCCTAATTCTTAAATTAGGGTTTCTCAAATCAAAAGTGTGGAAAACTTCAAATTGATTGAGGAGTTTTGTTGGTCTTGGTGTGTATAACACTCATTTAAAACAGTTTTGTGAATGGTTAACATACGAATGTGCTATGCTCAATTTTGTGTGCGAAAGTTTGGGTATTTGGAATTTAGTGTAATTTGTTTGTGAGGTTAGTGTTAATTAGTAAGTAGATGCATCCTTGAATGTATATGAGCCATAAAATCTCACCCTTGTTTGTCATTTCTTGTATGAATGAATTAAAATGAATAAATGTGCTCGTGTTTGATCATTCTTGATGATTCTATGGCTAAATGATGTTATAAATGATCCTATGCGGTAAACATCTGAAATATATGCTGTTTGAACAAGTCTTGTTTCATAAAAATTATGTTTGTGGTAATAAGTGCCTTTGAAGGCAAGTTATCAACTGCTTGTGTAAGGCGAGTTAACAACGCCTTCAGAAGGCGAGTTAACAACTTCCTTCAGAAGGCGAGTTAACAACCTCCTTCACAAGGCGAGTTAACAACAAGCCATCAGGAGGTGATTTAACAACCTCTTAAGGAGGCGATTTAACAATATCTTTAGGAGGCGAGTTAACAACGTTGCTTCATGAGGCGATTTAACAATTCTATATAGGAGGCGATTTAACAATTCTATATAGGAGGCGATTTATCAATACTTTATAGGAGGTGAGTTATCAACCCTACATAGGAGGCAATTTATCAATTCCTCAATAGGAGGCGATTTAGCAATAGATTTTAAGGAATTTTAAGATTGAATTTTTCTGTAGGCAATTTTCAACTCAAGTTAGGTAGCTAATTAAATTTGGTTAATTAGGCAATCTAATCAAGTTAAGTATGCTATATAACAAGGTTCAACAAGGATATTTGAACATGTCTTAGGTTATCTTATTCTCTACAAGTTAGTTTGAATAGGATTCCCAAAAACACTAATTCAGTTGTCTTAATGCCTTTCACGTTATGCCCAATTAAGTTGCCCTTCGGATGATTAAATCTTATTCAATAATGCTAAATGCCTTAATGAGCCTAATAATTAGAATTATATCACAACATGCATCAAGCTTAAGTTTTCAACAATCAAAGGGCCTTATAGTGTTTTATATATAAAATTGGTTATATATATAAACTGTATTGGTCAAATCTTAGCAGAAACATAAATACCACTTAAGCTCAACAAAAAGCCCTTGATGATGCTCTTGTTGCCCCTGCCGGACCGTCTTAGTGTCAGAAATGCAACATGGAGACTCAGACAACAATCAAACCAAAACACAAAAGAAGCTACATTTCAAGTGGTAATAGATGCTCTTGCTCTCACTCCCTTCTACCGTGCATTCCTGATCACTGCAGATGTTCCTGCTATTTATATGCAAGAATTTTGGGCTATAGTTTCCGTTCATAGGCCATCCATCAGATTCACGATAAACAAGAAGAAAGTCTCTCTCGATGTTGATATATTTAGATACATTCTCATGTTTTGCCCTAAAATTCTAGGACAAGTATTTGAAGACCTCCCACTGGAATAAGACATTCTCTCTTTCATCAGAGATCTTGGGCACACTATATACATCACCTATCTCACTGATGTGAATGTTGACTATTTGCATCAACCATGGAGAGCATTTGCTATCGTCATCAACAAGTGCTTAAGTGGCAAAGAAACTAGAATGGACAAGATTCGTCTGTCCCGTGCTCAAATCCTCTGGGGTATGTTCCATAAGAAGAATATCGATTATGTGTATCTACTCTGGGAAGACTTACTGTTCCAGATTGAAAACAAAGATGCTAAGAAGATAAATAAGATGTCATATCCCAGAGTCACAAAGATCATCATTGATTACTTCATGTCAAAGGATCAATCTATTTCGAGGAGAAACAAGATGTTTTGGCACACTGCTTGAGATGATATCATGTTTACTTCTATGAGATGTATCTCCAAACATGAAGATACTCAGGTATATGGTACCATTCTCCTAACGGAATTAACAAACCAAGCAATGTTGGAATCCAAAGCTTACCAGACATACTATGCTTTTGCTTCTGGAGAAAAAGCTCCAAAACTAAAGTACATTCAAAAGAAAGCTGATTCTGACATATCTCCCAAGAAGAAGCCTGTTAAAGCTACTAAAGGTACCAGACTCAAGTCAAAAGCTAAGGTGGCTAAACCTGACAAGAAGAAGCAACCTGCAAAGAAGAAAAAAGCCAAAGGTTTAGCTGTATTATCTGAGGTTGCATTAACTGAAGCTGAACAACTTAAGCTGGCTACCAAGAGAAGCAAGAAAGACTATCACATGTCTCACGCAAGTGGCTCAGGTGATGGAGTTGACACTCAGTCAAAGGTTCCTCATGAGCAGCAACAAAAGTCTTCTGGTACAGATGAAGGAACTGGTACTATACCAGGGGTTCCCGATGTACCCATATACAAATCTAAAAGTAAGAAAGAGTTTGGGATGATAGTGAAGATGAAGATGAAGATGATGAAAATGATTCTAATGATATAAGTGATGAAGGTGATGAAGATAATGATGGTAATAATGAAAATGATGGTGATGATGATGATGCTAATGATGATGATAAACAAGAAGGTAATGACACGAATGACGATGATGAAGATACTAATAGTGATAGAACTGAGTCAGACATAATCAAGATTCCTATTCTGGATCAGTCTACCATAAAATTGATGAAGAAGATGATGAGGTTACAAAGGAGCTATATGATGATGTTAATGTAAATTTAGGAAATGAAGATACTGATATGACCATTGCTAATCAAGGTGCCTCAGATCAACAAGATGTTTCTCAAGAATCAGGATTTGAGCAAGTAGAGGAAGATGCTCATGTGACACTTACACCTGTAATTGACACACAGAAGACTGGAGATCCAACACAAAGCTCTTCTATTTCATCCGACTTTACAAGCAAGCTCTTATATCTTGATAATCCATCTCCCGCTGACAATGAGATTGCCTCTTTGATGGACATAACAACTCAGCATGCAACAGTGATTCTTGAAATCACATCAAGCTTCACTATAACTATTCCTCTACCACCTCCTTTCCTTCGTCCTATATAACAAGAAGCAACACCAACACCTACACCAACAACTTTCTCAACAACAACTTCCATAAATCCAACAATGACGTTTACCGGAAATTCACTAATTTGCATCGTCGTTGTGTATGTTGGTCAAAGGGTATCCGCATTAGAATCTGAAATGTCTGAGTTAAAGCAAACAAATCAATTTACTAAAGTTGTTTCTTTAATTTCGGGCATTGTTGATACGTACCTAGCTTTCCAAGTTGAAAGAATGTAGTGACGTGGCTGTTCCACTACAATAACAAGCTACGAGAATAAGCTCAAGCGAGAATCATATTTTCTTAATCGGTATAATCGACCATGAAGACAATAATCAAGGATCAAGTTAAAGCTCAAATCACTAAGATCATGCCAAAGATTGAAAAGTATGTAACCGAATCTTTGGGAGCTGAAGTGTTAGTTAGATCAACCAATCAATCTCAGACGGCTTATGCAGTTGCAGCTTTACTATTAGAATTCGAACTGAAGAAGATTCTCATTGACAAAATAGAGGCCAACAAATCGATAAACAGATCAGACAATCAGAATAATCTCTATAATGCATTGGTCGAATCATACAACTTTGACAAAGATATCATTACCTCATATGGTGATGTTGTCTTACTAAAAAGAGGACGAGATGATCAAGACAAGGATGAAGACCCCTCTGCTGGATCAGATCGAGGGACAAAAAGAAGAAAATCTGGTAAAGACACTGAGTCCTCCAAAGATTTAAGGTCTAAGGAAAAGAAGTCTTCAAGCACCTCCAAAGATGCTTCCCAATCTCAACATAAGTCTTCTGGCAAGTCTGTCCATACAGAGGAGCTAAGTCACACTGTTGAAGACTCAGGCATGCAACAAGATCAAGAGTTCGTCACAGGAGACAATGATGAACAACCCACTGACAAGGAGGTTACCAAAGCTGACTGGTTCAAGAAACCCGAGCGACCTCCAACTCTTGATCCTGATTGGAGTAAGAGACGTCAAGTTGACTTTCGACCACCTCAGACCTGGATAAGTCAAGTTGCACGTGCTGATGAACCTCCTACATTATTTGATAAGTTCAATGATACTTCATTCGATTTCTCTGCATTTGTCTTGAATCAGCTTAAAATTCCAAATCTGACTCAAGAAATTCTGGTTAGACCGGCATTCAACATGCTCAAAGGCACTTGCAAGAGTATTACAGAATTAGAGTATCATCTTAAAGAGTGTTCCAAAGCAACAACTGAACGTCTTGACTAGCATAACCCCCAAAAATAAACCGTATCCGTTCGATCTCAGAAAGCCTCTTCCGTTAATTCAAGATCATCGAGGACGTCAAATTATCCCTAAGGATTACTTTATTAATAAAGATATAGAATATCTAAAGGGCGGAGATTTAAGCAAGCGATACTCAAATTCTGTGACAAAGACAAAAGCTGCTACTTATGATCTAAAATGGATTGAAGACTTGGTTCAAGAATTGTGGAGTCCCGTGCAGGTGAAATATGATCAATATGCTTAGCTGGGCACTTCACACTTGGGTCCAAAACGCCAAAGATTATATGGGTATGCTAGCAATTTGACTTCGTCTAAAGATGTTTACTCGAGAAGAAGAATTATTGCGGTAACCAGACTTAAATTTATGAAGATGTATGACTACGGTCACCTGGAAGAGATTGAAGTTCGTCGAGATGATCAGAAGCTATATACGTTTAAAGAAGGTGATTTCAAAAGACTACGTCTACAAGACATTGAAGACATGTTACTTCTACACGTTCAACAAAAGTTGACCAATCTCACAATCGACGAACGATATGATTCGAATGTGGCATTACGTATGTACACAAGACGGATTGTCATTCAAAGGCGGGTGGAAGATCTTCAATTAGGTGTCAAAAGTTACCAACAGAAACTTAACCTTACCAAGATAGACACAATCAAATCAAATCTCAGACAAAGGACCGTATACACTGCATATTTGAACCCAAAAGGAGTGATATATAAGGACCAGATGAACAAAAATTCAGTGATGGCACGCTTGATGATGTTTGGTCTGCTCTTAATGATATTGCTAAAGTTGTAAGGATGGATTACCTGCCAATGAGGAAATGGAGTAACTTAGACAAGAAAAGGGCTTAGGTTATGGTTCAGGATATAGACAAGCAGCTTTATCAAAGGAGGTTGATGCGGAATCTAGAGAAGTTCGTTGGTCGAAGGGAATACAGGAAAGATCTCAGGCTACTGGAAAGGACAATATGACTTTGTCATATTTTGTCTCAACTCACTTCAGGTTAATTTCTCATATATAATAATCTTGTGAATATGTATATAAATAGTGTAGACTTAAAAAGTAGGTATATATAGTGTTTGAGTATGAATTTCTAAGAATTTATTAGTAAATTCAAAAAATTTCAAATTATTATACTCAAACACCATATAATACCCTCATAATTTGAGGGGGAGCATTAAAAATGTTCCTAATACAGCTTGTTAATAATTGGACATTCTTTCCCCGAAAGCAGTTATATTTGAATCAATTAATATCCAAAATATCAAGAGATTTAATATTTTTGATAAGGGGAGAAAATGTGATTAAAATATATAGCTAATAATGTGATTTTTAAGATCTCAAGTATACGCTATCCCATATATGTGCTAAACTCTTTCGATAAATCGATGCACATATGAAGGGGGAGAAAATGGTTACGTGATTGGTTGAAATGTGGAAATACCAAAGACCGACCATTTAAATTACTATATTGGAGTTATAAGGTGGTTAAGTTTAAGTATTCATTCCCATGATCCAGCCAAAACCGGAGGGATCTACCCAAGGATATTCCACTAGATAGTGTAGAATTGCTGACTAAGATGGAGCTAGTACTGGAACAAACCCAAAAAGTACTAGTTATGAAGTCTTGGTAAGCACTGAAGGGGTTGAAGAATTAAAAAAAAAAATTAAGATAAAGGGTGAAAAGAAAGAAGCCCTCCTTACACTTAGGCAGAAACCGGGTCAATACATCTGCTGTCAAGAATCACAAAGATGATTGCTGACATTGAAGACTGACATCATGGACCCAGTGATGCAATGCACAACCCTCCCTAGCCACTCAAAATCTCTCAAAAGATATTTGTTTCATTTCTTACAGAGATTACACGTATTTCTATCAACTTTCTCACTCCGAGTTAGTTGGTGTTGAAAAGGTGGCAGTCTACTCCAACCTCCGATCACTAAAACCAAAGTGCGCTATTGAGTCTAGAACAAAAGAGATCATCCATAAATCTTATTAGGACACTTGTCAAAATTATGCTTGCTAAGTCACACAATGTAAATAACAAGAAATATATATTAAGAGTCCTACACATTATCCTTGTGATTTTGCCTACAAAACATTTTCTACAATTAAAAGAAATGTTTTATTCAAAATACACATTTTGAAATTCAAATTTTCGGACCTAAAACGGCTAGAAAAGTTCCAGAAAATTCCCCCTACACAAAAGACAAACTGGGGAGCCCCTAGTCTAGGGCGACCCCCTTAAATATACGGGCGGCCCCCTTAATTTTAAGGGGACCGCCCATAGACTGACGCTCCTCCAGTTTGTCCTATAAATATTAGACTTTTCCCCACTATTTTCTCACCTTTTGCACTCATTCTTTTTGTTCTAAAACAGCCCACACATCTCACTAAAATCCTTTGATCATTTAATCATAAAGCTTTGTTTCTAAGTGATCCAAGCTCAATTCCACAGTGCAAAGAGATTAAAACTTCACCATCAAGTGAAGAAGTATTACCAAGCCTCAAGTGTAATTGCAACCTTGGTGCCTTCGATTATCACAATTTGTAATCAATGTATATCTTGTATTTGTGTGTAGTATAGATCTTGGCGATCTTTGTAAGTATAGTTAGATCGTGGTGATCTTACCAAAGTAGTTTTTTAAGACAGTTGTTCATAATAATATTGTGGTGAAGTGCAGTCGTGAAGTTGTAAGAAGTCCTATGAAGTTGTGAAGAAGTAGTGAAGTTGTGAAGTCATGACAAGTCATGAAGTTGTGTTTGTGATAGATTGGTTCTAGCTAAGATTATGAACTCGACATTGCTTTGTGTCGTCAATCGGTGTAAGCAAACGTTGTGAAGCAGGTTTTCCCGCCATAGGAGGTAGTTTGTTCACATAGTTAAGGGAAAAACACTTAGAGATAGGTGCTTCCGGGGAGTGGAGTAGGCGAAAGAGGTGCTCATTCGTTACCGTACCACTAAAAATCCTCGCTTGTGGGTTTGATTGATCTTAACTCTTAATCTCTTAGTCTTCCCTTATCACTTCATATACTTATATTGTTCATATTGTGCAAGCATTGAATTCACAAAAAGTCGAATCTAAATTTTACAAACAAACATAAACCTTAAATCAAAAAGCGGTAAACTATTCAACCCCCTTCTAGTTTTCCATAATTGGTATCAGAGCCACGTCAAACAAGTTTTTTAAAATAAATTGTATTTTTGAACTTGAATTGATATATGGAATCGGAAAAAAATATTTAGACGGCAATCTATGGAAAGACCAACCACTATTTGAAAGTGATGCGGATTTATTTATTTTGAAAAATAGATTCAAAACTTATTGAGAAATCAAAAGATCTAGACCTTTGGAATTTTATTTACGCATGTGATTTTCTTCCTTTTCAAAATAATCCCGAAACTAAAAGGAAGAAGTTTTAACCTTTTCATAAAACAAAAACGATGACTTAAAAAGAAACTTGCAAAACATAAAAAGCTAAAAGGTAATATATAATGCTTTGCCACAAAAGAATACAAAGAATTTTATGTTCAAACCGCAAAAGAGAATTTGTGATACTTTATTAATCACTCATCAAGGTAATAATCAAGCCAAAGCTAACAAAATAATCATTTGGTTCAACAATATGAACTCTTCACATTCAGAAGAGGAATCAAATAGATAATGCCTTGCTAAATTTAACACTCTATTAACTAGTCTAAAAGCACTAGATGAATGTTTTTTTCTAGCAAGAATTGTGTAAGAAGTTTCTTAGCATTAACAATCCAAAATGGGTGGCGCGCGAAAGTCAAAGGCGATTGAAGAATTAAAGAATCTACACCCTTACCTCTTTACAAACTTTCTGAAACTTGAAAGATTTATGAAAAAAGTAATAAAAAAGAATTCAAAAACAGTCAAAAGGCAAGAAAAGGAACAAAGTTAGATCTCATGCTTAAAAGGTGAAAAAGGAAGTTAAGTGATGATGAAACTCAGCTTGATAGTGAAAACGAAGATATGCTATGGCTGTAAAGGAATTTTAAGAAATACTTTAAGAAGACGAGGAAATTTGTAAGACAATCCAAATGCATAGAAAAACATTCCAAAGAAGTAGAAATGATGGTTTATGTAAAAGTGAAAAGAAAATGTTTTCAGATGTGGTGATCCAAATCACCTTCCTTGGAGAATGTTCAAAAGCATCAAAGAAACCATGATCAATATAGCAATTTATTGTAGAGCGATGGAGCGACAGAGAAAATGAGAAGAAGAAGTGAAAAAGACTAAAGAATGAACTTGTCCTGTTATCTCAAGCGGCCCGCCCTGAATATTGCCTAGGCATACAACGTGTGAAACCGATGAGTGGATTAAAGATAGTGGATGCTCAAAATACATGACCGGTAATCGAAAGTTATTTTCTATATACAAAGCATACAACGGAGGAAACGTAATGTTGGGATTCTAGATTTGATGAGACAAAAGAATAAAAGAATGAAACAAAAGGACTAAAATCGTCATTAAAGAATTCTACAAGCTGGGAGGAAAATGAAGAATCTGGAAGATCTCTAAAAATAAAGATACAAAAGATAATTGGTGACAATCCCGTCAATTTCACAGTCCATTAATTTATTCTCGAGTATTAATTAATTTTTCATTTTTATGTTGAACATAACTCAACGACCTAAAACAGGAAATTAGGCTTACAATTTTCTAAATTTAAACGTGACATTTACAAAGAACCCGAATTCTACGTTAAGCATCGACGCTTATATTTTCAAAATACCATATAAATAATTTTATTACATTCGCATTTTTCATATTTTTCGTAAAACCTTTACATAACGTACCTTTTTAAATACCGGACTTTTATAATACCCGTATTTACTAAAGGTAGGGACCAGTTTATAACCATTCCCACTAATATACACACCTTGGGCGTGATAACCATAGGAAGTGTTCCCCTTGGGTGATTCCCTTTGCCAGCCAATTAGACACTTGGCATTTTTAGTCTAAACCCATATAAGCCTACTTTGACCAACACACACACACAAGTCATATTTACTACTAAAAATCTAAAATTTTCTCTCTCCCTCTCACCTTTAGACGCCACTTATCCCACACAAACACCCATTTTATAATTTTTGAAGATCAAGTAAAGAAGAACATTCGAGTCGTGGACCGGAATATACTTGGGAAAGGGAGGATCAAATGTGGAAGAAATACCCTCACCTATTTGATTTTAACAGAAAGCGAGTGACAAGATGAATTGATCTTCAGGGACGAAGATCCTTTTTAGGGGGAAATACTGTGATAATCCGTCAATTTCAGGTCGTTATTTTATTCTCGAGTATTAATTATATTTTTTATTTTTATGTTGAGATATGAACTCACGACTAACCGGGAGAATTAGGGCTTACATTTGTAATTTACGTGACGTTTACAAAGAACCGGCGAATTCTACGTTAAGCATCGACGCTTATATTTTCAAAATGCCATAGAAATAATTTTATTACATTCGTTTTTATTTTTCGTGTTACGCGCATTTTTCGTATTTTACGTAAAACCTTTACGTAGCGTACCTTTTTAAATATCGGACTTTGATAATATCCGTATTTACAAAATGTGGGACAAGTTTTTAAACTCATCCCACTAATATCACACCCCATTGGGGCGGATCAACCAAGGGATGTGGTGTCCCCTTGGTGTTGATTCTTGCCATGCCATTAGACACTTGGCATACTTAGCCTAAAACATACATAAACTAACTTTGACCATCAAACACACATACATAACTCATATTTTACACTCAAAATCTGAAATTGCTCTCTCCCTCTCACCCTTAGATGCCACCTATCTCAACATAAACACCCATTCTATAAATTTTGAAGATCAAGTAAAGAAGAACACTAGTGAATATGACTACCTAGTGTGTTTCTTATACTTTGGAAGTGATTAAGAAGGGTTTTCAAGGAAGGTTTTGTACACTTTGGGGCTGAAGTTACAAGGGTTTTTATAAAGTCATTTGGGTAAAGAAAATGGTGGTCAAGAGTATTTTTGGGTGAAGATTAAGCTTGGAGTTGAAGCTTCCATCAATCCTTGTTCTTATTTTGATCATTGTGATCTTTCTACACTTCTTGTGGTAAAAGTTTAATGGGTTCTTGTTATGTTTTTCTTGATTTCCAAATGTATATGTATATGTATTATGTATGATGATCAAGAAATAAAAGTGTTAATGCATGCATAGATCTAGGTTAGATCTAACAAGAATGACCATTAAAACTAGTGAGAAAAGTATAAAATTTGTAGGCTGTAATGAACAGTAAATTCCATAATACTCAGAAGGTTTGAGGTTAGATTTGATAGAATTAGTTCATAGATAATTCTTTTATAAATATTTGGCAATTTGGATCACTTCTAGAGGATAAATAATGAATGAGTTATGATCAAAACACTAAAACAAGTCAATTCTGGACCTTGCTGTACAGATTGTGTAAAACGTCATATTTACGAACCGAACCATTTAAAAAGTGAAAACTATGGGTTGTAGCTAAAGTCATGTAGATTCTACCAATTTTATATGGTTTGGAAAATGGTGTTAAAAACGAAAGTGAAATTTCAGTCCGAAATTGTAACATGACCTTTATGTATAAAAGTAACCATAAGTATATTTATGACTAAAAGATGAACTAAAAGGGGTTTACATCTGTAAAATAAACTTAAATATGAAGCCAAGCATATAAATATATAAATTATACTATTTATGGTTTATAAATTACAACAATTTCCTTAACACGAAAGTATATAAAATTTTCTAAAAACCCGAACACTATATTATGTAAAATGGTTTTATGACTAAAACCCGAGGTGGTAGGACCCACTTCTTGGGAGTTTTAAAAGGCTAATAAACTGATAATAAAAGTATCCCGACCCCGAGAACCCGAAAACTTATAATAAAAGTTGTATACTAGCTAAAATGGACCCGTAAGGCCTTATTGGACCACTAGGCCCAATGAGACAAAATGGACTATATGGACTTAGCATTAGACCCAACTCACTTGGACACTATAAATGGGCTAAGACCTGGTCTTAAAATGATAATATCCATAAAAGAGCTTAATAGACTTGGTTAATGGGCTTAATGGGCTTTTGGGTTAATATAGACAATACTAGTTAAAATGGCTAAAAGTGGCAAATTAAAAATATGTAAAAGCTTAAGTATAAAATACTTACAACATATAAACTTGATCATCATGTTAACTACATGTATACATATATTTTTACTTTATTTATGAGTTTTCATAATTATTACCAACTAGAAACCTAAGACCCGTTACTAATTGTATAGGTCTTAGTTGATCTACTCGTCTACTCCCGAAGTTCTTATTCATATCGCTATTCTCTTCCGACATCACTAGTGAGTTCATAGCCTCGCATTTTAATACTTTAATTGTTTCTTGTTTTTAAAAATAACACAAGGGACCCGAATGTATGCTAGTAGTCTCGATTATTATAAGTTAGCTTAACTCGCTAGATAAAAGACCTGCGAAAATCATGAATTGTTAACTACCGGGTAATGGTAGACGCTTATACATGAAATAGTACTATTTGGAGGTTGCCACCTCCAATCCGTGACGACTGGCTATCGTCATGTGTCGGAGAATGACACCACGAATGCGTTGTATATAGAGTAATATGCACTCATAGCGAGGGTGTATAGTGGGCATTCTTTTTAGATGGTAATGTTCAATGTCATGAGACTTATAATAATCCCCTTATAACTTTGTCTGATCCACATCGTTATGTCTTGATGATTTTGAGAAATGATACTTGTGTTCGGAATTTATTATATATATATAAACTCTATGGATTCAATCAACATTATTGTTGACTTTTTAGCATGTTTTATCTCAGGTCCTTGAAGGTAATTCGGTGATGAAGATTTCGGAGAAGCTAATGAAATCAATATTTTGAAGGCCCATTTAAAGAAAATCATTCAAAAAAAATATTGGAAAATGATGTATTGATTATGAAAATATTAGGGACCTATGTTGTGAAACTTTTATTTCGAATGGTTATATTTAAAAACGTCTCTTTTCGAGTCGTTTTATATGCTTGAGTTATTATTTTATGACGTAGCACCCCAAATGACCCTTTCGCTAATATGTGAAAATGGGGGTGTCACAATAATATTATATGTTAGGAAGATATTATTTGTTCTTATCTTTTGTAGAGTGTTCTTATCTTTTGTAAACCTAGATATCTCTAGTATATAAAGAGATATCAGGCATATGGTTTTAGGTATCCCAGAAACATAGAACTCTCCCAATGAGAGTCTAGAAAAACGTGTGTGTGTACACGATAGTTAGTAGTTAGTTAGCTAGATAGTTAATAGTTAGTTAGCTAGATAGTTAATAGTTAGTTAGTAGTCCCAAAGTATAGATTTTGGGCAAGGTGGAAACGTATGGAATAAAAACCTTGTTTGATAATATACTATTCTTTATATTCCGTTGCATATTTATATTATCTGTAAAACATATCCTAGATGAGTCTATAACGATCTCCACAATTGGTATCAGAGCAGGTTGCTCTTGATATCTAGGATTCATACAAGGTTTTAATCGTGTATTATTTTCTGGTTTTAGTGTTTATGATGTTTGGAAGCAGGTGACAATATTAGGGTTCACAACAAACCCTAATATGCTAAGCATGAAGTGTTTAAGAGGCTGTCATGATTGTCAAGTCGTGATCAACAACAATCAGGTTTGGAATTTGGTTAGTATTCCAACAAGATTTGATCGAAGGAACCTTCTGATGTCGTGGTTCTTGATAGAAGATTTATTGCTTTCTGGTTTTGGATCATGACAGAAGCACCAGAAGAAGAAGGCTGCTGCGTTGGTGTTCGTGTTTGTTATAGCAAGAAGAAGAAGGTTGCTAAGTATCAAGACACAAGAAGCAGTATGAGCAGAAGAAGTAACAACAGGTTACTTTGACGTTTGGATCTACTCGCATATATCTGTACGTAGCTAGGTGTTTAGTCATGGATGGGTTTTGGGCCATGATTGATGAAACAAGTAATTCTAGTAATGATAAAGTGGAAATGCCTAAAATTAAAACTGTTAGGATGAGTGAACCCATCATTGAGGAATGGGAATCTGACAGTGAAGATGATGAGATTGTGGTCAAACCTAAGGAAGTAACAAAAACAGTCAAACCTAGCTTTGAAAAGATTAAATTTGTTAATGCTAGGAATGAAATTGTTAGGCAAGTAGAAAACCCTAGGAAAAACAATAAGAATCCTAGAGGAAATAAAGAAAACTAGAATGGTATGATGACTCAGAAATTAGGTGAAAATTTTGAGTTTAACAATAAGGCTTGCTATGTATCTGGTAGTTTTGATCACCTGCACTATACCTGTAAGCACAAGAGAAAGATTAATGGTCAAAAACAGGTTAAACCAGTGTGGAACAACTCCAAGAGAGTGAAACCATATTCTATTTATAAAGCATATTCATCTGATAAAAGACCCTTTAACAAGAAAACAACAAATTACAACAGATATTTCAACAAAAGAGTTAATACTGTTAAGAGTACAAGGGTTAATACCGCTAGGCCAAATGCAGAGGTTAATACTGTTAAGGCTTCAGCTAGCTAGGTTTGGAAACCAAAACATGAAGAATTAAACCACGTTTCCAAATCAAATAGTGCATCAAAGACCTTGACAAGATATGATTATGTTGATGCACTAGGCAGGTTCAAGTATGTTTTAGCTTGGGACTTCAAAAGACACTAACTTTCTTATTGCAGGGCAATTCATAAAGAAAGTGTGATTGTGAATTGCTGTGTTTTGTATTTTATGTGTTTGTGGACTAACATTGTGCAGGAAAAGAGAAGTGTTAGATGGAATTAATAGTTGAAGTCAAAAGGATTTTGTGTTTGAGTTGATTGTTCACTGGAAGCAGCAGGTTAAAGAAGAAGGATTAGTGACAAGAGGGTTACTGTTTTGGGAGTTGATTAAAGTAGCAGGTATCTTAACAAAAGTGGAGAACAAAAGTAAATAAAAAAAAAGTTTATGCTATGCTTTGGATGAGTGAGTGAAACAAAGATGCAAAAGAGAAGAACAAAAGTGGAGAACAAAAGTTTGTATTGGATTTATCCAATACAAAAGTGGAGAACAAAAGTTTGTGCTATGCTCTGTGCTTCTGATGTGGAGAAAAAAGTGGGATACATACTATTTGTCCTAGATTTTATTCAACAGACGCAAAGAAAAAGAAGTTGGACACACCTGATCATACAATTCGTGCCTTGAATAAGTAATATGATTAGTGATGAATCAGTAACAGATTTGCGACAGGATAAAGTGTCACTAAAGGCTGTGGGAGGAAGGAGAATGCAGTTTAGTGACTGTTTTGTGATAGATACAACATCGCTAAAAGTAATGGGACTTAGTACTGCCCTTGTAAACTTAGTACTGTTCGTCCTTATTTTTGTACTGCCAAGATAAAACTGTTTGCGCATGGTTTCACAAGAGGTAACGCAACATGTGTTCATCGTATGTTAAGTGTTCGATTACGTATGTTGGATAGGTGAAGTGGCATGATCAAGAGTGGATAGAGATGTGTATTTGTTTAGATGGAGAAGTGTGTTTATTTTTTATTCGAATTTCAATATAAGGGAGGAAAAGAGAGTGAGGTAAGATGTATTGATGAAGCGGTATGATCAAGAGCTAAGATGATAAAGTGTGTGTGTGTGTGTGAGATATCTTAAAACATACAGCTAGCAAAAATATGAAACGACACCAACGATCTTTTCCATCTAACACATTTATTTGGCTTTTTCCTACAAAAAGTTAGTCCCACAAAGCACAAACATGTGATGTTGATATTGCTTCTTGAATTTAGTACTGCCAATGGAATATGCTTTATACTGCTTGGGTTCTCGTGTATTAAGTAAGTTGGGCATATAAGAAAAGATTGGGCTCGTTGGGTTTTGGAGATGAAAGTTAATGGATAGTTTATGCTGCTATATGAGGTCGCAAGTTATTATGATATAGTATTGGGCTTCAAAGTTGAAACTTGGGCTTTTGTCAAGAATTTGGGATGATATGTTTTACTTTGTGCTGCTTGTTCGATTATTACTACTGTTCGAGTTGATATTAGTACTATTAAGTACTTAGTGCTGTTCGACCAAGGAGTTTTAATGCTGCTCAAAGGATTTAAGGCTTCCTTTGTTGTATGAGAAAGTTTTTAATACTGCTAGTGTCATCCGAGAAATGATGTTTGTACTGCTAGCTTTGTGCGATATCAAATAAAACACACAGTTTGGTTCTCGGATAGTTTGTTCTTAGCCTGATTTATGGATAGTGGTTTTGAGAATTGGCAAGCTACAAGGGATAGGAGAATTTTCAGGTGTTGATTTCATTTCAACACAACAAATGGTAATCAATTCACCATGTCTAACCGACACTAAGAATTGGCTATTCTAGTGCAAACGGCATCTGGTAAAGAATTCTCAAATCCGTTGATAGCTGATAGTTTGCTAAAAACTATATGGTTCTCAACTCACCATGCTTCACAGCAAAGAGTTGGCTAGTCCAGAGCAAACATCTTCTGGTAAAGACTTCTCAAATCTGTTGATGGTTGATAGTTTGCCCAAAAATATATGGTTATCAATTCACCATATTTTATTATGAAGAATTGGCTATTCCGGGGCAAACGGCTTCTGGTAAAGACTTCTCAAATCCATTGATGGCTGATAGTTTGCCCAAAACTATATGGTTATCAATTCACCGTGTTTTATTATGAAGAATTGGCTATTCCGAGGCAAACGACAACTGGTAAAGAATCATCAAATCCGTTTATGGCTGGTAGTTGCCAAAAGCTATACATTTCTGTGATTGACTTCAAAGTGACGGTGATAGTTTTGAACTTATTGAATTATTGATTCTTTGTACCAATTTTCTTAACATGGTTCGTGATTTCGAGAATTTAAAAACCACTTATCTGATAATAAAGAAAGTTTGGGTGAGGATGCATCCAAACAGGGGAGGATTGATGATGCAGAAGTAGAGGTAACCTTCATTGATGAGATTTAAAATGATGCTAGAAATAAGAACAACAAGATTTCAAATAGCAATTAGAAGTGAAGAAGTGTTTGAATACATCCTCCTGGTGATCAAGAAGCTTTTAATGAAGAAACGTGATGATTAATCTAGATGAATATCAAGTTTAGGGGAGGATTGTTAGGAATTAAAAGTCTTCTTAATACTGTTAAATATTAATGCTACTAGTCAATGATAAAAGAGAAGTTTCAACTGAAGACATTAATGTTGATTGAAGACATTAATGATGATTGAAGACTTTATGTTGATGAGAAGTTTAATTGAGGTAATTAATATTGATTGAGGAGCTACAATTGATTGTGGAAAGTATTGAATTCAATTGATTAATGTTGATCACATAGTTAGAAACATATTGAATACTTAGTTATGGTATTCAATATGGTTGACTTGATATGTTAGGAAAATATTGTAAACCCTAATGGACTTCTTGGTGTATAAAAGAAGGTCCTAGGGTGTAGAGAAAACATATCAATCTCTACACAATCATTATACACAACAACATAAACAATCACAAAGCATCCTTGATATCATATCAACAGTAACACTAAAAATAACATTGGTAGTACTAACTTTTAAGAGCAGTACTAACCTATCAATAGACTTACTGAACACAAAAGCATTAATGAAACCAAGCAGATCTCTCACCAATAACAAGCAACAATTTGGGCATCGAGTTAGGGTTTTAAACAAACCCTAGCTGTTCGTCATCAGATCCAACAACCTACTGCTTCTTTGTTTCTTAAAGCCTGCTATCATTCGTCTTTGTTGCTACTGTAAATATAAGCAAATCCAAACACGAACATCATAATGGCCAATGATTTAAACAACATCAACCATGATTTCAGTACGAGCAGATCATACATCAAAATCATCATGCGTTCACTATTAAATAAACTCATACCAATAGACCTTACACCAGCCTCTTACAAATCTTTTTGAAGCCCTAGATAAATTAGGTTTTGTTCATACCTGTACCATCAGATCCTGATCAAACCACCTGCTGCTGTACCTTCTTCAATCAATGAACCGAACACAGTATCTTCTTTTGCATAGCATTTTAGGGTTTGTTGGGAACCCTAAAATTTCTAAAAATCTGCTGCTCCCAAACATCATAAATACCAAAACCAAAAGATAAAACATGTATAAAACCTTGAACAATCCTAGATATCAAGAGCAATCCGCTCTGATACCAATTGTGGAGAATCGATTAGCCCATCTAGGATATAATAACATTGAATAACATAATATGCAGCGGAATAAATAAGAACATCAATGTTACTTCAAGGTTTTCTTTATTCACTATATCCCCAAGATCAAATGATCCTTGGAGCTATACTAACTAATACATAGATGTCTATAATACATCTATTACTATCTACTAACTATTAGACTCTCATTGGAGAGATCTAACTATGATGGATATTCTAAAACAGACGCCTCTAATACCCTTTATATAGAGGGTTTGCAAGAAACCCTAGCTTACATAGGAAGCTAACTTAATATTTCACATTAAGTCCTTGTTGTTTCATCTTTCTTTTTTTGTGCATATGTAGTTTTGTAATCATCAAATCTCAAATCCTAACAATCTTCCCCTATTTTATATTACAAAACAATCTTCATGTATGAAACAATCTTCAAAGCTTACCTTTGACTTAAGATCTTCTTGAACATACCACCACACATAAATAAGCTGCAAATCATATTACTTGTAGTCTTCTTCCCCTTTTTGTAATCATCCAATAGGGGTCTTCTGAAGATATGCAACCTGGAAACACTTCCCCTTCAGTGGTGCATGTAGATTGTTAAACATTTAAACAATAAGCTTCCTCTGAAACCAATATGTTAACCATCTCTTGAATCTCGAACTCAGAAGGCTCCAAGTAGTGATTACTGAAGAAGAAAATAAAGTATAACGAATTTGTTGAAGAAGTTGAATCTCCTAAACTTGTATCTTATGTCTTGTTTATCCACGTGACGTCGAAACTTATACATGTACTGCCCAAGTATAAATAGACCTATGTCTCTTCTCTTGACAAAATCCCTATCTTCTATGAGTTCAAAGTTTTACAACTTTCTGTTAACTTAACACTAAGCCCAACAAAATTAATAATCCAAATAAACTCATGATTCAAACGTGGCTCAAAAATGAATTTTACTTAACCCAAACAGAAGTGTGGCACCTTTGTTATCCTTACGTGCCCAACAAGAAATTTCACTAACAAAATGCAGCCTAACAGTTAAATCAAAAAGTGAAAGCACAAGTCATTTTTTTACAAACTAACGATGCGAAAAAAGAATGAATTTTATATGATCTACTTAAAAACTAATTTCGTGGATTAGACTACAAAGAAGAGCGAACATCCGATTGAACAACAAGATATGAAAATTTTCACAATTTATTAGACAAAAACCTACAACATCCAAAAACTTGAACCGAATTAATGATAACTAGATATAAATTTTTAAACTAAGAAACATAATCCTCAAAAGTTTAATTAAACATCTAGTATAAAACATTTAAAATCAATAAGATCAAATGAGAAACCTATAAGCTACAACAATCCGAACCAAATAAGGCAAAACATTACTACGAAACCATGAACATCTAAATATCTAATCGAAAGTTTTGTGAACCAAATAAGCTATCTAAACCCAAAAGCCCTCGAAACTACAAAGTGCCTAGGCTTGTAAAATAAGAAGCCGAGCACAAAGTCAATGGCACTTATCTTTACTTCGAATCGACTAGAGGATAGAAGATAAACTAAATAAGTAAAACGAAAAAAATAAATAAAAGAAAAGTAATCCAAATAAACCAACCACACTAGATCTATTGTACTCTTATTTGAATAAGCTATTAAGAAGCATTATCGAAATAAGCTACTGAAAAGAGACCGAAATCAGCTATGGTTTAGCTTATTTGGATATTATACCGCAAATAAAAGAAAGGCAGATAAGCTATATAAAAGATTAAACAATAAGCGATAAGCACTCGAGAATAAGCTTGATAGTTTCAGTTTATTCTACCATAAAAGGAAAATCTAAGAATAAGCTTAAAAGAAAAAGAGATTTTTAGAAAATAATTGAAAAAGTAAGAGGACTAGAAAGAAAAGCTAAAAGTAATAAGCACTTTAAAATAATCCCCATCTTTCATTAAACAGTAAGCAAAGTGTTTAACAAATAAGCTGAAATATTTAAACTTGATATGAATAAGCTGAATCTTAAAGTTACAAACGAGATATGCTAGAAAAAAACTAACTACTACATACTTTAAACAAACACAACGAGTAGTAAAAGAATTGTTTCGCAAAAAAAATATGATAAATTGGTGGAGCATCGTCTTTTATATCCAAAAATGAGGAGAATTGGTTAAATTGACATCAATGATAAGAGTCATAATAAGCAAATCATTGCCTCGGTGGTGTATAACCTCGGATCGAACTTTTGAAAGAGGAATCCAACCGATCTCTTGAGCCCGTGTCCATTTTTAATAAGAAATGATTCGTACGCAACTTTTGGACCGTTTGATTATTTCTGAGTGAAGAATTAGAATTGGAGTATATATCCTTAGTTAAACAGTACGTGTTCCATGTCCCATTCGTTTCTTCCATATGTAGTGCGAGGTCATGTGCCTTTTTTTGTTTTAATTTCTGACCACGTGACCATGAAGTCACAACCTCAAAGTCATATAATTAATGGGCTTTTATTCATTTATTGTTGGGCCAAGGCAATATTGGGCTGGTCTGGCCCGTTAAGTGGGTTACGGGCTGGCCGAATAAGATCCGAGGGCACCGCTGGACTCGTCTTCTCGCGCTTTTTTCGATCCCAAGCTCGGTTTTGTCCGGTTTTGTCTTTATTTTTGTCCTTTTCTTGATATCCGGTACCTGCACACACATAAACACAAAAACACATATATTTGCAATTCTTATTATGTTTTTGGTCTTTTGGGTTCATTTTTTATGGTAAAAAGTATGTATAAAATAGCGAATACCAAATTTCCCCATACTAGAGTATTGCCGTGTCCTCACGCAATGTAATAAATTCGCGCTTAAAACTAAAAATTCCAATCCCCTCAAACTAATCACTTTGAAAAGTAGCAAAGTGCTCATCTAAAGGAATTAAGAAATCAAAAGTTAAGAAACGCCCCGTTTTTCCATTTTCAATATTTTTTATTTTTTACTTTTTTTTATTATTATTATTATTATTATTATTATTATTATTATTATTATATTTTTTTTATTATTATTATTTTTTTACTTTCCATCACTTCATAACATTATATTTTTCATTTTTATTTATTTATTTATTTATTTTTTTATATTTAGGATCATAGAACAAGCAAAATAAATTCATCGTCCCCAACTTTCACTTTTCTATACTAAGCTAAAAACAAGATCATTGTCAATTGCAAGTCATGATACTAACACTACTCATAAATACTAATTGTGTACTTACTTTTCCTCCCGCAAATCCTACTTGTATCTCATTATTTTACTTAAAGTCATATACCGAGGCTCTTTTAAGACTTTTATTTCGTACTTATTAATTCCATAATAAAGGTAACGGTTAAAAAACGCAATAATTAGCTCCTAGCCCTTTTCAAAAGATCAAATGTCATCAAGATTAAAGTCCACATTGAGGCAACCAAAATTTGGCTTTTATTAGGTTACTTAGCAAACACACATTACATGTTATATTCCGAGAAGGGGGGACTCTTTAAGACATGAATGGACCAATCTTAAGGTACAAAATAAGACAAAAAATTAAGCAACATTATTAAACCTCAGTCCTTTAGAAGGCTACAACATCGGCACCTCCGACAAGATGTAGCAAACATATTTCGACCTCGGTAACTTCCTCGACCTTTTAGAAGGCTGTAACATCGGTTGTGAGCCGGCAAGATGCAGCAAACTTTTATCAGTCTTGGATTATTATTGAATTCTACTTATCCCATATACCCTAAGGCTCTTTAGGATAAAGCAAAATATTTATTAATGTGATACATATAGTATGCAAATTAAGTTATTCCTGTTTGTGTAACTCATCTAAATCACAAAGGAACTAAAAAAAACTTCTATTAACTAATTATTAACTAAAAAACCGCACAACTCTATTTATTAAACAATTATATAAAAGGTGAAACAAGCTAATGGGAGAAAAAGCCACAATTAACACTTATGAGCTTGAAAGAAAACCAACTATTCTACGTTTAATGTCATGACTTATAAATAACACTATCATTTCTCGTTCTTCGCAATTTAAAATCTCTAATAAAGAGATTCGCGAATGCTTAGCCATATAAATTCCAACTCGGCATATTTAAAATCTACATGAGATTAGCACAAGTCTTCATTTACGTTAATAACAAATCAAGTCTAGCATGTTTAAAGTCTACATGAGACTAGCACAAACTATCATCGTTAATTGTTAAGGAAAAAGCTAAGGTTTAAAACCGATCGGGTCAAAATTTATTTCTCGTTCTCACGTTAATTTATGCCAAAACACTTATTACATTATTATTTTTTACAACATTTTTCACTTTTTTATTGCATAAAAATTTAAAAATTTTGCTATTTTTCACATAAATCGCATATTTTTGGTGGAAAAACGGGTTACGTGAGAACAACGGCTGCAGGAAAAATCAAATCGATAGATTCCCCCCCATACTAAAACTACACATTGTCCTCAATGTGATATTAATACCCCCATACTAATTTCAAGGCATAATTCAAGTATTAAGGGTTAATCGATAAGATTAGGATATGGGATTCCCTAAATGAAGCTGAGGATATGAAGCTCGAATATACGAATGGACAAAACCATGAGCACGAGAGTCTTCTAAATCCGGGTAATCCTAGACATAAAATAACATAAACCAACAAAACACAAGACACGAGAAAGGAAAGGCAAGCCCCCTCTCATTAGTTGTTAGAAAATAGATAAGAAGATAGAAATGCTTGTTTTTGTTAACCGAGTCACGAGCTTGACTCGACCCCGAATTAATTTGTCCTTGGGGAAGCAAATGGAAAAGAAAATCTCAATCGGGCTTTCACTAATGTTTGGATAAACATTAAAGCACATGAAAGTTCCATCCCGATGAGAGGCCACCGGCTCTAAGTGGAGATGTCGGGATCAAAGATCGTATCTTCACTCCCGGTGGAGCAAGATAAAAGAGAAACCTCGGGGTAGGTGAGAAATGGGAGAAAAGTCCGGATAACAAATGTGAAGGAATCGTCATCTTCAAAAAAATCAATCTCACTTCCCCTTTGGTCATCATTAAGCTCATTAAAATTATCAATCACGGGAGCATCGGGCTCAAAATATAAGCAAATCTCAACATCTGGTGGTTCCGGAGGAGGACGAGGAAATGACGGATCGAAATGAAATGATTCAAACTCGGGAAGCTCCAAAAGAGGTTCATTATCAATGCTAATCAACCCCTCTTGATCGGGCTCAATCTCAAAAAGAAACGAATCATACTCGGGAAGAGAGTAATTAGCATGAGTAGTGGTACTGCCACTTCTCGTCTCTTCCGTATGATCGCTAAAAGTCTCGAATTCGGGTAAAGAATTATCCAAATGAGAAAGAGAAGTATCGGACTCCTCTAAGAACGAATCACTATCCGCGACGGGGATAGGAAATAGAGAAGGAGACTCGAGCACACGATCCAGAGTAGGGTTAACTTTCAAAGATTCGATATTAGAAATAAGACGATGTACGTTTAATAATTTCTCTCGAAGAATAACGTCTTGGATTTGAAAAATATCTTCTAAATCAAACTCTTTTTCTTCTTGGTCGACATCATTCACCTCCTCGTACTCGACGTCCTCATAATCATCGTCATCACTCGAAGTACCATCATTGTTGGAATCGGATAAAATCTCAGAATTATCGTTCAAAGCATCAAAAGTAGAAGAATCATCACAAACGGGCACATCACACGTATCGTCGGAAATACCCTCAAGCTCACTTGGGATTGGGACAAGGATCTCAACACTAGACTTTATTACTTCGTCCGATTCCGTTGCCGGAATAGTGTCAAGATGCTCGTCCCCCATACTTAGAGAGTTATCGGGCTCCTCGATTGGTTCATCGGGTGTGATCGCTTTAGGCCTTCTCCATATAACAGTATACTCATCATCGTCATCATCGAAGTAGAAAAGCGGACGATTCCAGCTTGGACAATTAATATATTCTGAAAACTCTTCACTGATATTTCGCACATCTTCAAGGAGTTTACTCATCAATTCTTGAATATCCTCTTGTCGATATTGCTTGTCCATCAAAGCATCTTTAATTTTGCCAAAACTTTCCCAAGCTATCAATATAACCTTTGGTGTTACTCCAAAAGGTATACGACTAAACTTCCTTAAGAAGGTGCAAACGTCTTTCATAAAGTTGTCTCTAGCTTCTTCATCGTCAATCATAGAAAAATTCCAATATGGAATAGAACTTTGAGTTGTCGGCTTCTTCTTCTCTTGTTGAATTCCTTTAAGAATTTGCAAATCGTTTATAAGCTTAAGAAGCAATTCTTGTAAAACTTCAGGTTGATTCTGCTCTTCTTCCATAGCTTGCTTAATCTTAAGAAATCTCTCCTCGGCTAGCAATAAAGCCATGCACTTTTCATTAGGAGGTATATGATCATACTCCTTTAAAAAGGCTTGTATAGCTTCCATTAAGTCTTCTTGAGCTTGCAAAATTTCTCTACTTGTCTCTTGAGGAGGATAATTGACGGGAAACTGCGGGGGTTGATATTGGTCAAAACCAAAAGAATTAGGATCATAGCAAGAATTTTGCTCACAATAATCTTCATTCATTGGTTGACATTGAAAAGTGTCATGAGGACCCCCGCAATTTGCACAACAAAGATATTGTTGAGAAGAACTTTGAGAATTTTGTGGAAAATAATTATCATTAAAGTTTTGATTGTAACACGGCTCCTGTTCATAGACAAGCGGGAACTGTGGTGGACAATCATAACCATAATGAGCATTATTTCCACATAACTCACACAAGTAAGTCTCAAACTGGAGTTGTGGAGGGTGGTCGGAAAAATATTGAGAATTATCGAAAGAATCCGGATTACATCGTGGACAAAATGAACCGACAAATTGCTCTCCACACCTGTAGCAAGGTTGATAAAATGAAGACATGTCGAAGAATTAATCGAATAAGAGGGTAAAGAGAATAAGAATTAAACGAATAAGAGGATCGAGAAGAATATTTATAGATTTTTCAAATAATACATAAGGAAAAATAAGAAAGAAAAATATTTTTGGATTTTTATTTTTAAAGATAAAAGGAAAATATTTTTGGGTTTTTTATAAAGGAAAAGGAAAAATAAAAAAAAAATAAGAAAAAAAAATATTTTTGAATTTTTATATTTTTATTTAAGAAAATATTTACAAATGAAAGCAATTAACTTCACGGGGAAGGATCTTCAAAAACACTAATCTTCGAACGAAACGCGAAAATCGTACACACTTCCCCGGCAGCGGCGCCAAAAACTGATGCGTCCAAATCCCAAATCAATACGTATAAAATATATAAAATACGTATTAATAAGGATAAGCCAATAATAGTATAGTATAGTATTTCCGTTGGATTTAAGAAACGAACTTCTAACCAAAGTTGTCTCAAAAACCTTCTGGGTCGTTTCCTCAACGAGAGGTGAATGGAAATCTACGTTCAAGTTGTAATTCGAGCTTGAATGTCATAAAAGTTTTTGGTTTGGTTTCTAACTAAATCTACTGAAAGGAAAAACATATAAAAGAAAGCTAAAGTTTTGATTTTAAACTAAAAAATTAAACTAATATTAAGTCTAAGATTTAAAAAATGCTTGCTAAGTGATGTGAAATGTTCATTAAGTGCGGGCTTAGGTTAAACAAATTAAAGTGCTTAGAAGACAAGTTTTAAGAAATTAAGTGACTAGTAAAATAAAATTGCTTTTTTTTAAAATTAATGACAAGAATTAAATTGCATTAAAAGTAAATGACGGAATGTAAATTGGTAAATACTAATGACTATTAATTTTTTAAAACTTTTTTTTAAACCCGCACTTAAATCCCAAATCACTAATCACTTAGCAAACAAAAGATATCTACTCACTATTCATAAACAAATTAAATTTAACAAACATAGCATTAAAAATAAATCTACACTAAGCATGACATATTATAAAATGATAAAATAAATCTACTCTAAGTATTGAAAAAGGATTAGAAAATAGAACCGAATTGGAGACCCGCAATTAAACGAATACCACCCGATTTATTTAACTAAAACAACTAATCAAAGTCGGTCTAGCTAAATAAACCCTTAAGCTCCGCGCCTCATGAGTTGACCGGTACCAAAAACAACATATAAGCAACAAACTGTTATCATCAAAACAGTTATAACCAATTAGATACTTGCAGGCCCAACTGAATTATCCATATGCAATCCTTAAATTAAATGAGACTCAATTACTAAACTGAAAAGCCTAATAGCAAATCCTAACGTGGTCCAACAAGTAGTGCGGCCCAATTTGATACACTAATTGAATTTGACTAAGTTATGAGCTCAAACGCAGGGGACGAAGCACAAATTTATTAGATTTTGCAATCTAGTGATTTCAATAAACAAAATAAACTGATTAAACTAGTCTAAATTAGCCATAATAATCATGTAAACAACTTAATTCCTATAACCTAAGAGTAGTCAATCCAAACGAAACAAGCTTAAATCGAATAGGCTCTAGCAAGACGAATAACCTAATAAGCACTACAAGATGATTTCAATAAGCAAACAAGGAGCACTAATAAGCATACAAGAGCAGCAGCAAGGAATTATAATAAGCGAAAAGTACTTAATGTTCTTCAAATAACAAAGCGAATAAACAATTAAGCTCACAAAATATCGATCTAGCAAAATAAGCTCTATCTTGACCAAATAAGCTATTTGAAAACTAATTTTATGAGAAAATATGAGCTCCTAAAAACTTAAAAATGAATTAAGTACATCAATAACCTAGATCGAACTTATTAGCGCTTATTATTTTGTTAAAATGCTTAAAAACTTTTGATGACGAATCTATAGAGCTTTAAGCTATAAGCACATAAACATCTCAAATCTCAAAACGAATAAGCACATAAGCACTTAAAAATTGCATCTAGCATTTTAAATTCATTTTAAACCAATTAAGCTGATCAATAGCTTAAAGTATCTCGGTTAAAGAGAGAGACGTATATTCATTCAAAAACAATTAAGCACAGAGATAAGCTAAATCAAAACTTATTACATCTTATTATTCGAAAAGTGCTTAAAAACTTTTTTGAAAATGAATCGAATGATCTTAAGAGCTTATAGGAGTCATTTTTTAGCTTCTAAAGACTTTTGAAAATAATAAGCCACAAAAATAAGCACTCACAATCAGCTCTCAGAATAAGCTACTCGAAAAGTAATGAAAACTAGAGAATAAGCACCATATAAGCAAAACGAAATTTTTAATCAACTTCAAACCAAATTCATTACAACATATGAAAAAGCTTACGAAATAAGCAAATTACATTTAGCCAAAAAAGTAAAATAAGCAGTTCATTTAAATGACATAAGCTAAAATTAAAAAGCTACAAAAATTAAAACAAAACTCAACTCTCAGTGAGGGGTGAGCGGTTGAGATATATATGTGAGAATGTAGGAAATTTATATTGGTTTCCCAATCCTTCTTTATACATATCGCACCAATCAGAGACAAGAAAAATGGGGGCTAGGGGATTGGGTTCCGCCCGTTGGTAGTGCGACACGTGTAATTCTTCATTCTTGCTTCATTATTACGCACTCATATCGTCCGTGTGATAAGTCATTCCTTCAATTGATATAAGTTGTAAATTCCAACTTGCATGACATGTGTAATGATATAATATGCCCATTCTGAGTTAGTGCTATATCACGTGCCCCCTTTTTATTTAATTCACTCGCACGTGATTGCTCCTCCATCCATCTCTCTATTTTCATCTTATTGAATTTGAGATTATAAATCTCTTGCTCCACGTGGCTAATTATAACTTGTCCTCCCAAAATAGTGGCTTGTCACTTGACTTGTGTGAAGTATATAAGCTGCACATGATGCTGGCATCACCATGATGTCACTTAAATTATATATACCGGCTAATCATTTTAAGACATTGGGCTTTTGGTTTTAGTTATTGGGTTTATGCAAAAGTGAGCTGGCCCGGCCCATTAAATGGGTTACGGACTGGCCCAATTAATTCCGAGGGCACCGTTGGGCTCGTTTTCTCGCGCTCTTTCCAATCTCGTACTCGGTTTCGTCTGGTTTTGCCTTTGTTTTGTCTTTTTCTTGATATCTGGTACCTGCACATACATAAACACAAAAACGACATATATTTGCATTTTTCATTATGTTTTTGGTCATTTGGGGTCATTAAATTAGGTAAAAGATATGTATAAAATAACGAATACCAGAGACTGGCACGGGTTTTATGGTGACTAAAATCAACTTAAGACATTAAAACTCACGCAAGCAAATTAACAAAAGATAAAAGAGTGGTTTAGCCAAATATAAGAAAACTGTATTAACCATTATTAATCCAATCAGAACGTTGGTTTGTTTATTTAGTGCAATGATTACTTATCTCGAGGCGGCATATCATTCTTAAGACTTAAGCGGTATTTCTTCCTAAGACCTAGATACGAAAAATTATGTCACAATTAAATGTATCCGCATAAAGCATCCTTATTTGCTGATTATAATCTATCTTAGGGATTAAAGCAATGGTGATCTTGTTAAACCCTAGCTCATAGAGACTTTACCCACTTACTGCTTAATGGCAATTCTTACATTAGTAGACCACTAACCAAGTCTTTACCAAATTTATTGAGACGTACTTGGTCTGATCCGGGTCACCTTTGCCTGGTCACTAAGCTCACAATCTAAGGGCAAAGATAGGTTATTATTCGTGTTCCTATTGGTCTAGATGTATAAATCACTATATGGAGAGCCATCCAGGCATCTAGATTACTTGGTTCATATTACTAGATCCAGTTGAACGATAGGTCGCATACAAAAGCACGTAAACAAGTATAAACTGATAAACATAAACAAGCAATCAACGATAAATTAAGCAATCGATATAAACAAACCAAACATTTAGATCTTCATAATATTGGCTAATACCAGAAGGTATTAGCCTTCACACGTCATAATGAATACAAAAGTAATAATTTAGCCAAGGTAAACTAACCGAGTTAACGAATGATACCAAAAACTAAACGATTACAAGAGTATATGAGATTACAAGTTGTTTCCTATGGAATTAATTACGTTGCAGGACCTCTTCTGCTCTTTTTCTCCTCTAAAAATTGACTTTTATGATTTAGGTATCGAAAATATGATTTAGCACCCTAAAAACTAGTTTTTAAGTTTTCTATTTATAAGGCCTGGAATATGGTCGATACGGAGTATTGACTGAGGTCAATACGGCGTATCGGGAGTTTCTTAGAGTAGTGACCACGTTTGATATCTTCCAGAATATTTTATTTCCATAGCTTGAATACGGCGTATTGGTCTTCCCTGGATATGGCGTATTGATCTTGTTTCCTTCGTGGTCTTTTGTGAATTATAGGCACAGATACGCCGTATCTTCCTTGATGGATACGACTTATTGGATGTCAGAATAGTAATCTTCAAATGTCTTCATTTAAGCTCCAGAATGCGTGCCTTTTTGCTAATCTTCACCAAGTACTCTATAATTACTGCAATTCTTAAATATAAACGATTAAGTAATAATTCTTTGCAATAATTATACTAATAGGGTTATTTACATGCGATAAATGATGCTATAAAATTAACGTTATTTGATGTCATCAAATATCCCCCACTGAATCCTACTTTTGGGGGTCTCATAGTAAGCCTTTTAGAAGTTTATGAAAATGTATCCCTAAGGATTTTTCCGTTTAAGCATTTATTTGATCTATTACAAATACACAACCAAACACCTCATGAAATAGGAAGATGAAAACACTCAAATCACTCAACTAATCTATGTGGTAACATCTAACTAATTTGCTCAATTGCTCGGTTGTGACGGAGTTGTATCATTTGGCCTTGGCAAGATATACATCTCCACCACTAGAGCTAAGGAGTAACAAGTTTATAAAGGTAAAAAAGAACGTTTTTATTATAAGGCTTAGGGTTGATCATTTTATAATCTTTCACTAAATAGTACACACCAACAGGCATATGTTGCATACATAATGGCCGTATTGATGGGAATAGACATGTGTGTTCGATCACATCCTTATTCGAGTTTAACCAAGGGTTAGGATGAAGAATGATATAGGGTAGGGATCTTCTAACTTTCACCAATAGTAATAAACCAACAAGGCAGCTGAATCATGCATACATGGCCGTAACGACAGAATAGACATGCAGGGTTCGAATAACATCCTCATTCGCGTAAAACCCCATGGTAATGAATTGGAAAGGGAAAGTAAATTGTGGTTATATAAAAATTATGAAAACATATAGACTAGTCCTAAAACAAATAGGCAAAGATGTAGATACTTTTCAAACGTTATGATGAAAAAGACACAACTATTTACAAATTCCCAATCATCCCATACTTTACATACTTTTACAAGACAAGTGGCGATATCTACCACTTTATACAAAAATTTACATCGTTGACCTATAAGACGTATCAATGAATAATCGATCTTTGATATAATTCCTTCGGTCTAAGCTTTTGCGAAACGATTATCTTCGAACTTTCCTCCTCTTTTTTGTTGCGATTTTTCTAATTTTTTTGTTTTTTAATATACTAACTACGAAACTCGGTGTAATTTCACCATCTTCACGATCATAATAACTCCGGATAATTCCTTTGATAATTCTTCATTCTTCGGACGTACCAATAATTGTGTTGGTAGTAAAAATACATGAGTTTTGACTACTTTATACATTCCCATTTGCAATGTGCAAATTTCTTCCCAACCGTACCAAAGATAGAAAATTGACACAAGACTCGGGAAATACATACTTTACACTTTAAGCAACTAGCAACTGGATAAAATATATTAATCTAACCAGGGGTTGGTAAGGCGTAAAGGTGCACGAAACAAACAGTTGGTGTTATTCCTAAAGGATTGGCTCTATTGGTTTTTCTAGGGGTATCTTACTCTTAAGATGAGAGTAAATAAAGCGCGTTATACGGGGTTTAACTAAACCAGTGTAGTTTAGTTAAATAAAACAACTTATAAGACTTTTGGGTGTAATTTAGAAATTTACCACTTTAATACAGTTTACCTCCATCTAAATCCATAGTACTCATTATTGTGGTCTCGAATAGATATACCAAGCCAAGTTTTAAAGTCTACAACATCACCGGCACACTCATATTTTGTGGAATTTGGGTAAACATTTGGAAACGGATAAGGTTAAATCCTCACAATATCTAATAAGGGTTATTGTGTGCAGGTTATGTATCAAGTAATTTCTTTTTTTTTTTTTTTTTTTTTTCTTTTTTTTTTTTTTTTTTCACAAAAGTATGCTTGAAAAAAAAATTGAGCATAATTTAAGCATTTTATGTGAAAAATAGGACAAGTATACATTCTAATTCCCATCCCCCCACTTGAATTATACAACGTCCTCGTTGTATAGATAAAACATTAAAAATAGGAATTAAAAGAATTAGAATGAGAAACTCCCCTGATATTTTGCTCGGTAGATTCTCTAAGTTGAGTTTATGAGCAAGAATGTGTGTTGTAAATGCGTCTGTATTCCAGCATGACTACAATCACACATAGGATTCCAGATGATCGATACTTCACCAACTTTGTCGATTTCTTTGCAGCGAGGTCCTGTGCAAAATATAGGAAAAACATGCAAAATCCTATCTCGGGTATCTACGGTTAATTAAATAAGCTAAATAAACTGTACAGGAGACCAATACGCCGTATCCATAAACTGGAATACGCCGTATTGAGAAACCTGTAAAAAGTATCTAAATACGGGTCAGTCTGTTGAATACGCCGTATCATATTCATGAATACGCCGTATTGACAGAACTGACAATAATGTTTAAAGTGCATAAAAATAAAGGACTGATAACGTCCAGACATTCAATACGCCATATGGTATGGAGCGGATACGCCGTATTGATGTCTGGGAAGACAGACTCGATAAAAATAAATAACAATCCGGGTTGTCTCCCAGGAAGCACTTTTCTTTCAGCTAGTCTTTAAGTTAGACTTTTTCCTTCTAGCTTTCTTCATTCTTGTAAACATTCTCTCTCTCAATTCCGGTCTTGATTTAGATAGGGTGCTAGGTTTCGTAATCTACCAACGATCTATGGTGTTGAACTTACTACTAGGCTTTAACTATCATGTATAAACAAGTCAAAATGTCACATCATAACATATATACAAAAAAATGTGAACCTGTTTAAAGTTAGATACATCATGATATGAATAATAAATGTACAAAAGATAGAAACAAAAAGATATGGAGTAGAGAGACTCATGGTCTGGCTGCTTCTTCTGTTGGGCTATGAGGTTGCTTCGCTCCGTAGGTCCTCTATCTAATCTACGTCTCTGGATATGGTATATGGGTCTCAGAAATATCATACATAGGTTGCTCTGCAGACGTCTAACAGTTGCTGATTTGCCATACGGTAAATCTAGAGTGGTATATGGGAATCTATCCTCCACCTCAACGCTGCTCTCCTCCCCCAAATGCCCTCAGTTCTAAGAACCTCTTCTTCTCCTCGCTATCCTTTGATCCATTTCTGGCTAGTCAGTCTGCAGGTGGTGGCGGTGGATGCCTCGCTCAGGTGCTGAATCGTTGGAGCACCTCTATTCAACTATAAGAGCATCCTTAACGGCCATAGGGGCACCAGCCGCGCACCCTGCTTGCCTCTTGGTCCTGGGGCTACCCAAGATCAAGTATCGTCAAGCTCTACGCAGTTCTACAGTTCACCCCGACCCCCAATCTCAGTCATATCAATAACAGGGAGGTCTCGCACAATCATAGTCAGTCCCTGGAGCCTCTCCTTAGTAAGTAATCCGAAATACTCAGCCAAACAAGCAACAAACTGGCCTCCAGATATCATCGCCCCGTGCTTGCTCCTCGAATCGAATAACCTCAAATACCTAGCCAACAGATAAGGGATGTTTGAACCGAACATATCCTTCCCCTCTATAAAATAAATCAGTCATGATCACCTTCTTAGGTGCCTGACTCCTCCCAGCAATACTGCACGCAATCAGCTTGTGGCACAGCCTAAGCATAGGATCCCTGATAGAATTATATGATGGGGTTATGCCAAGGAAATCTCTAGCAGACGAAATCCTTATCCAGTAAGCACTCAGATCCCCTTTATCGGGGACCTGTCTCCAACTCTCGGCCTAGTATGCACCAAATCCAACCGACTCAATTTCCTCATCAGTATGCAGGCCCATACCCAAAATAAACTCTCTCCAGTATACGAAGCCTAACTTCACCTAATGAAAACTGTAGAGTCCAGCTGTATACCAAATCAAGCACACTCCTCTCCAAAACCTAAATGTACTAAAGAAACTCCGAATGAGGGACTCGCTCACGCGCCTCTAATCGCAAATAGCGCGCCTCCTACCGCTCAGCTATAAATACGATCTGACTTGAGCGTGTCACTCGCGCGCCGCATAAGTATCCACCGCTCACTCACCGCCCAATCCCTATCATCAGCTCTGTCATTCCTCAAAGTAAAAACGAGAACTCGCGCCCCCCCCCGGTAGTACCTTCTTATCGTATATCCTGCATCCTAATCCGCTCCTCAAAATCACTCGCTCGCTCGCACGTATCGTGTTCTTTACTCGCACCTCAAAACTAAGATACTGATGCCTCTGATCCCTAGGTGGAAGAGCCATATCTGCAAAATCAACGAGATTAGTACAAAGATTATAAATTTTAAACCTTTTGTTTTGAGAGAGGATACGGCGTATTCATAAATGGATATGCTGTATGGAGATTAGTTAAGTCAATACGCCGTATAGAGATCAGTTAATACGGTGTTTTAGATTTAAAATGTATGATTTTTATCTAACCAATACGCCGTTTTCATTTTACTGAATACTTCGTACTGAGGTTTTAAAATTTGGGTAAAAGTGAGTCAATACGCCGTATCCATGTTAGTGGATACGCCGTATTACTCTTCATTTTAAAAATGAAAAAGCGGTTTCCATTTCTACCCATTTTGACCTATTATCATATCCTAAAACTCTTTACTTATTTGCAGAGGAAAAGGGGTCCAAAACTAGCCTATGCATAGTTAAGCTCTCAAAACCAAAATCAAAGTCCTAACCCTAACCCTAATTCTAATTTAATTAAAAAATAAAACACAGCGGCAAGGGGAGAACGATTACGTACTCCTCTATTAACCTAGATGAGAAAACGAATCGAGAGAAAATGATTTCTCAATGTTATTGATTGCCGATAAAAATGTGTATGAGGGTGGTGTTTGTGCAGAAAATGATTCGGCGTATCAGTGGGAGAGAGCTAGAGAGCGCATAGATAGATATAATACGTCGTATTGATTTAATGTCCAATAATGTGTATTCAGGCGAAATTTGTTGACTTAGCTCAATCAGTTTAAAAACGTGGATAAGATATATGTGTTCTATCTCGTCGTAATTTGTTTGCGCTGACCACCCTGTGTGTGTGTGTGTGTGTATGGAGAGTAGTGATAGATCCGCGCCCTCCCCGCCCCCCCCTCCCCCGCGTGTGTTGGGTTGGTGTCGTTCCCCCCCCCCCCCTCCCCGCGGCGCGCGCGCGCTCGCCCACCGTTTCCCTTAGTAAAGATATCGTACCTTGGCCTCAGCAACTTTTGGTAAACACATCCTTATATTACCGTTTAGGGTCGAAAAGGGTTGCAAACGGCAATACATGAGTCGTAATAAGATTTAATACCATCCCGTTGACAAGATAATTCCAATTTATGATATTAACCTTTAATTCCATGATAAAACTTTCCACATTGAAAATTTTATTGATTTTATCATGACTTGGTTCTAGAAATTTCTTTAACCCTTGTGTATTTGCATTGCCCCCCGAAGACTAAATTATTCAGAGAGAGATGATAGAGAGATAGATTTTTTCTTTATCCGACTTTAGATCATCGGGATAGATTATGTTGAAAGGAAATAGATCATTAAAGTACAAAATGTTTTGTTCCACTTCATTATATTTGGACAATGATGTTTCATCTTTCAAATCAAACTCATCGATATGTTGAGGGCTTAAAGTGGGTTCAGTTAAGAAATCTGATTTAGATGTTAGAGCATCATTGTAAACAATGGCTGGAAATTCATTCTCAAAATCTTTAAAGAAGTCTAAATCATCAAAACAACTAACCGTTGGTTCGGGTGCCGGAAACGAAGGCATGTTGACCTTTTCATTATCATTTTTCGAATCCGTTTTCAATTCATTGACAAAAATTATTTTATAAGAAAATGAGTTTTTGTCCAAAATTATCGTGTAATCTTCATCGTCGGATTCGTCAAACGATATTCTAAATTCAATTTCATTGTTGTTAAGAGAACTTACCGTAGGTTCGCAAGAGAGTGTTTTTTCAGAAGATAACTCGTCATTAAAGACTATAGCTGGGAATTCGGTTTCAACAGATCTGAGGTCATGAACGTCTTCATCATACCAGATCTTACCATACTTAGCAGTTTCCAAGTTATACACCTTACCACGCCTACAAGCCTTTTCCTCTTCAAGCCTGATGTATTCTTTCATGGTAATGTTCGGGTTGTCCATCCTGTAATAAACTTGCTAGGAAAGAAAATCGTCAAATAACTTATATGTCGTATTCAGTAAACCGAATACGCCGTATTACATAAACACAATAAGCAAACAAACAGGAATATAAACTATTCTTAACTACACTAATCCTAAGGGTTAGATCTAATCTAATGTTAAAAACCAAAATATCAAATAAAAATCAAGATTAAATTTTCACTCCCCGGCAGCGGCGCCAAAAACTTGATGTGTCGTTGTGAGGTGTGTGATTTTATGATTTCAAGTTTTAAATTTATATTTTGCCGACTTTACCAAAAACAACACTTTAACGGGCAGTGTACCTGGTCAGATGGGAGTTTCATGGTAAGTAGGGGGTCGATCACTAAGAGCGAGAAACAATCTTTCAATTTATTAATATTTTGGTTATCTAAACTAAGTTAATTCTATCCTATGTTAAACCTATGCTAAACCTATGTTAATCTTAAATCTAACGGATAAGGAGGTTTTTCAGCCTGAGAGACTGGCACGGGTTTTCTGGTGACGAAAATCAACTTAAGACACTAAAACTCACGCAAGCAAATTAACAGAAGATAAAAGAGCGGTCTAGCCAAATATAAGAAAATTGTATTAACCATTATTAATCCAATCAGAACGTTGGTTTGTTTATTTAGTGCAATGATTAAAACTGATCTCACGCACCGCGCACCGCGCACACGCTCTCATCGCTCTAACGCGTACTTAGTTCAACAAGGTATAATTTAAAAAAATTCTCCCACATGCAGAAGTACCTCGCATAATATGACCTAACGGAATTTCTCCCTGTACTAACTCACCCAATGTTTATAACCGATGAATCACCAGTCCCTATAACGCCTCATCCGTCTCCTCCTCTCCGCGCTCGCCACCTCCTTCGACCCCCCCTCACCTCTCTCCACGTCCGCGGGCATAAAGCAATGGTTGATCTTGTTTAAACATTAGCTCATAGTGATCTTACCCCACTTACTACTTAACAACAATTCATACATTAGTAGTCCACTAACCAAGTCTTTACAATTATTGAGATGTACTCGTTGATCCCTGGGTCACCTGCAGGTCCAACTAAGCTCACAATCTAAGGGCAAAGATAGGTCGTTATTTGTGATCCTATTGGTCTAGATGTATAAATCACTATATGGAGAGCTATCCCGACATCTACATTACTTGGTCCGTATCACTAGATCCAGTTGAATGATAGGTTCGATATAAAAGCACGTAAATAAGTATAAATTGATAAACATAAACAAGCAATCAACGATAAATTAAGAAATCGAGATAAACAAACCAAACATTCAGATCTTCATAATAATGGCTAATACCCGAAGGTATTAGCCTTTAAACGTCATAATCAATACAAGAGTAATAATTTAGCCAAGGTAAACTAACTGAGTTAACGAATGATACCAAAAACTGAATGATTACAAGAGTATAGGAGATTACAAGTTGTTTCCTATTGAATTATTCACGTTGCAAGACCTCTTCTGCTCTTCTTCTCCTCTGAAAATCGACTTTTGTGGTTTAGGTGTCGAAAATATGATTTAGCACACCTAAAACTCGTTTTTAAGTTTTCTATTTATAAGGTTTGGAAAAAGGTAGATATAGCATATCGAGAGTCTTCGATACGGCGTATTAGGGATTTCTTGGAGTAGGGACCACGTTTGATATCTTCCAGAATATTTTATTTCCATATGGATTGAATATGACGTGTTGGTCTTCCTAGATACGACGTATTGGATCTTGTTTCCTTCGTGGTCTTTGGTGAAGTAAAGGCACAGATACGCCGTATCTTCCTTGATGGAAATGGCATATTGGTTGTCAGAACAGTAATCTTCAAATATCTTCGTTTAAGCTTCAGAGTGCGTGCCTTTTAGTTAACTGTCACCAAGTACTCCATAATTACTACAATTCTCAAATACAAACGATTAAGTAACGATTCTTTGCAATAATTATACAAAATGGGTTATTTATATGGGATAAATGATGCTATAAAAATGATGTTATTTGGTGTCATCAAATATCCTCCCACTTGAATCCTACTTGTTATCAAGTAGCCTTTAGAAGTTTATGAAAATGTATCCCTAAGGAGTTTTCTGTTAAGCATTTATTTGATCTATTACAAGTACACAACCAAACACCTCATGAAATAGGAAGATGAAAACACTCAAAATAATGACGGCATTGCTTTATGCTTGCGACGCCGTCTCTACGCTCTAAGAACAATACTTCTTGGTGAATCTTGATGCAAGTCCGTAATCTTGTCTGTTTCTTCTCCAAATGAGCCTAAGTCACGTGTATTTCCTCCAAATGCCATCCAAGTGCTAAAAACCTGAAAACAAATGATTAAGCATATAATCTAGGCATATTTGCATGATTTAGGGGGTTAATTGACCCCTAAATAGTGTATAAAATGACACTATCATCATAATACCGCCTACACTTGGGATTTGCTTGTCCTCAAGCAAATAGGCTTTCCTACCTAGACAATAGCAATATGAGGGTCATTTAACCTACTCTTCAAAGTATTTTATAACACAACCTTCTAGACCTCGTAATTAAATGCACGGAAAGCATACACTAGCACCTCACATAAGTGTTTGGGGATTCTCTCTTTCTCTCGGGTGTATAATAAATTATAACATAATGGGGAAACGGAAAATCAACACTCATTACCTGTTATAGCATATAAATTACCATAGGCTTGGTAAAGGATCAAACCTCTACCGCTAGGCGAAAGCATTATTCATTACTATCCATGAGGTCTTTTAAAGGGTTGTGGGGTGTAGGTGTAAGATAACATTAATGGAAACGGAAACGGATGAGATACATTTAGGTAGTGACTTTTGATGAATTTGGAGTGGAAGGGTTAGCTAATTATTTGCACGAATACACGCTGGTTTGGTTGCTAAGCCAAGACTTGGGCGAAGATATACAAACTCTACACCAATCTCTTTCTTTTTCTTTTCTCGACTCTAATATAAACATAGACATAAGCAAATGGCAGCCCGTACATTTTTTTACTTTTTTTATATACAATTTTTTTCGTATACTTTTCCCCTTCCATTGCTTAAACATATAATACATCATGGGGGTTTTTAGATACACCCCTACACCTGAACTTTTACATACTCGATTATTTACAATCTAACTGATGACCCGATTTGAGGTGGATCAAAATAACATGGAGATCATCTAACAAACATATGGGGGTATTGACTTAACTTTTC
>BQNB010027955.1:0-55302 GCA_026074375.1 Tanacetum coccineum
AAAGCGTAATAACTTTCACATTGGTGTACTGATTAGTGAGTGAAAAATTGTGATGTCCACGAAGACAATATAATTTAGTGTCTTCGGTTCTGTTAAAAAAATAACATTTTCGTGTAGACAACGAAAAATAAATACCTGCAAACCATAAAAAAAACATAAGAGATGTTTGAATACTACTAAATTTATAACTATTAGTCTACTATAACTAAAAAATACAACTATAGTAAACAAAATCCACAAAACCCATTTTAAACCCATAAAAGCCCATCCTAAACCCGGCCTATTTCACTTAAGGTACGTGATTTGAACACATTTGTTTTTTATTAGACACTTCAATGTATAGTTTAAACATGTTATAAATAATGTAGAAGTTTTTAGAAATTTAACTCTACAAGTTAGGCTCACCCGCGCTCCGTTGCGGGATGTTTGGCGGCCGGTGTTTTCGGTTGGACGTGTTAGAAGGTATATTTTTGTAAAAAAAAAAACTAACGGTCGATCGCTAGTGGGGAAAAGGGTATTTTATAAAAAAAAATTAAAATGAGGGTAGTTTTCGTAATTTAACACATAGTGCCAGGGGGTATTTCGTAAATATTTGAGGGGCTATTTCGTAAATAAAAAAAGGAACGGGTTGGGCCGGACTGGGTCGGGTCGACCCGACAATACCGATAACTCAAAAAGTGCGAGTGAATATTTTGAAAAAAAAAGCAAAAAAACAATTTAAAAAAAATTTTAAAAATGTTCGGACCGGGTCGGGTCAACCCGGTGCATTTAATGCAACTTAATGCACCTGAAGCGCGTGGTTAGTTCTATTGTTATTCATAAAAAAAAAGACCGATGACTCAAAAAGTGCGAGAGAGTATTTAAAAAACAAAACAAAATTTTTTTTTCTAAAAAAAAAAAACCGATCGGACCGGGTAGGGTTGACCCGGCGTATTAAATGCACCCCGGTCAACCCGGTGCATTTAATGCACACTAAATGCAAAAGGCCATTTAATGCATGCGAGAGGGTATTCCGAGGAAAAAAAAGGAAAATTTTATTTTAGAAATTTTTTGAAAAAATAAAGGAAAAAAAAACTGGCAACCGCGCGCCGTTGCGGGACGATTAGCGGAGCGCGAGGTTTGAGGAAACTTAAAGTTTTATTCATAAAAAAAACAGACCGATAACTCAAACAGTGCGAGAGGGTATTCCGAGAAAAAAAAAAGGAAAATTTTATTTTAAAAACTTTTTGAGAAAAAAAAAGGAAAAAAAACTGGTAAACAAAAAAACTAACTGTTAAAAAAAAATATTCATAAAAAAACAGACCGATGACTCCAACAGTGCGAGAGGGTATTCCGAGAAAAAAAAAAGGAAAATTTTATTTTAAAAATTTTTTGAGAAAAAAAAAGAACGGGACGATTAGCGGAGCGCGAGGTTTGAGGAAACTTAAAGTTTTATTCATAAAAAAAATAGACCGATGACTCAAACAGCGCGAGAGGGTATTCCGAGGAAAAAAAAGGAAAGTTTTATTTTAAAAACTTTTTGAGAAAAAGAAAAAGAAAAAAAATGGTAAAAAAAAACTAACTGTTAAAAAAAAAAAAAAAAAAAAACCTTTATTAATTGCCGGGTTAAAAACATTTAATGAGACCCGATTTTTGGGTGGGTCGGGTCCCCCGGTAAATGTATTGTTTAGAAATTCTTGACAAATGGTTTTTGTGATTGGCACCTGCTCGGGAATCAAGGTACTTTTTTCTATCAATTGTTTTATGGGTTTTTTCTTTACAACTTATTTATAAATTATAAGTAACTCCTTGGTTTTTTTTCTATTAATTGTTTTATGGTTTTTGTTTCTGTAAGTCATTATACTAAACATTCGTAGGTTTTGTGGAAGCAAGCCACATACATCTTAACTGCAAAGATGAATAATTAAATTAACAAGTACATAACCTTATTAGTCAAAAAAAAAATTGTATCTCTAAGTTTAAAGCACTAGTAAGTTACTTAATTATCTTGTGACTTTTTGCTTACATATTTTCAAAGAAACTATACCTTGTAAACCTTCAATATTTCTTTTAATATGTTGCAACTTTATCAATTTTACTTATACCGGTATTTAAAGTATCCGTGTTTAAAGGGCCCAATTTTTTGTAACCGAACAGGGCACCCAAAATCCACGAGACGGCCCTGATTATATCAAATCAAACACAAGAACGAGTACAAAACACGAACTATCTATCACAACAACAAGATTCTTTAAACATGCAAAACAGATGGATCTACTTCTTTTCACGAATTATAAACAAGATTCCTTAAACAAATATTCTCACACTAGATCCATCGAATATTATGACTACAGTAAAAAAAACACAATTCTTTTATTTAACACACAACAACAAGATTCTTTTAAAATTTATAAACAAGATTCTTTGCCACATTAAATTCAACACTACCAGATCCTTTAATAAAATACTAGTATCCACATACGAATGAATATTCACACGTACGTTAAAAGTGACCAAAAACATGAACTATATTGTACCTAGTTAATAATAATGTAAGTGAAAGACCAATAATCGCCGTAAGCTAGTTTGAATACTGCGAAGAAAGCTTATCACGTTGACTATGGAATAAGTGAAAGTTGTTCATCCGAGTATTTATGTTGTTGATTGAAGTTGATAAAAGGTAAATATTTATTTTTAGATGTTAAAAGAAGGCATTTATTTTTATTCAAGTTAATAAAGGTAAATATATTGTATATTTTTGGAGGGTTTTTTTAGATGTAAAACAAGACATTTATTTTGATTCAAGTTAATAAAGGTAAATATATTGTATATTTTTAGAGGGTTTTTTAGATGTTAAACAAGGCATTTATTTTGATTCAAGTTAATAAAGGTAAATATATCGTATATTTTTAGAGGGTTTTTTTAGATGTTAAATAAGGCATTTATTTTGATTCAAGTTAATAAAAGTAAATATTGTAATGCGTCTATTTTTATGTCTCATGTTTCTATATTAAAGTTACAAAATGTTCTATATCAAAATTCTAATTCTAAACCGCCTCTTTTTTTTTTGAACGACAATATTAGAATATGATAATTCACCATTGAAGGCTAATTGATTTGCTTCCCTTACAATTGATAACAACTATCCTATATATAAGATACAAAAGATCATTCTAGAATCATTACTATGGGCTTAGGCCCAATACAAATTAATGACTAATAAATATACTTTGAATGTTGACTTGACTTGAATATTCAATGTTGACCGTTGACTTTGAATGCTGACCGTTGACTTTGAATGTTGACTTGATTTATACATGGTTAATACCCCCCCTCAGTGTGAGCGGGAGATCTTCGGACGTTCAGGCTGGAGCGAAACTCAATGAATAAAGCAGTGGGTAGGCCCTTCGTAAAAATATCTGCATACTGGAATCTTGAAGGGACATGAAGAACTCGAACTTGTCCCGAAGCAACAAAGTCACGAACAAAATGAATGTCGATCTCAATGTGTTTCGTGCGTTGATGTTGAACCGGATTTGCAGACATATAGACAGCACTAACATTGTCACAATAAACTAAGGTAGCAGTAAATAGAGGAGTATGAAGCTCACATAGCAAATTACGGATCCAAGCAGTCTCAGCAACAACATTAGCAACACCTCGATATTCAGCTTCAGCACTAGAACGAGACAAGGTAACCTGACGTTTCGCAGACCATGATAAAAGATTGTCGCCAAGAAACACACAATACCCGGATGTTGACCGACGAGTAACAGGGCACCCAGCCCAATCAGCATCAGTATACGCAGTAAGCTGAGTAGTAGATGATACATGAAGCTGCAGGCCATAATCAAGAGTACCACGAACATAGCGAAGAATACGCTTCAAAGCAGTAAAGTGCGGATCACGAGGGTCATGCATATAAAGACAGACCTGTTGGACAGCATAAGATAAGTCTGGGCGCGTAAAGGTAAGATACTGAAGAGCACCAGCAAGGCTGCGATATAAGGTTGGGTCACTGACAGGGTCACCATCCGAACCAAGCTTGGACTCTGTATCAACAGGGGTCCGGCACGGGTTACAATTTTGCATATGAGCTCGCTCAAGAATTTCCTCTGCAAATTTTGATTGAGACAAAAACAAGCCAGTTGCCGACCGCTGAGCAGAAATACCAAGAAAATAATTGAGTGAACCAAGATCCGTCATAGCGAACTCACTGTGGAGGGAAGTAATGATCCGTTGTAAAAATGCTGAAGACGATGCTGTAAGAATAATATCATCCACATAAAGCAACAAATAAGCAATGTCAGATCCTCGATGAAAGACAAATAAAGAGGAATCAGTTTTACTATGCTGAAAACCGACTCGTGTAGCATAACTAGCAAAGCGCTGAAACCAAGCACGTGGAGCTTGCTTAAGCCCATACAAAGACCGCTGTAGATGACAAACATAATTAGGTTTGTTAGGATCAACAAACCCAGGAGGTTGATGCATATAAACCGTCTCAGATAAGTGACCATGAAGAAAAGCGTTTTTTACGTCAAGCTGATGAATGGGCCAGTCACGAGAAACTGCAAGACTCAAAACAGTACGAATGGTAGCTGGTTTAACCACCGGACTAAATGTCTCATCACAATCAATACCCTGCTGTTGACTGCGTCCGTTTGCAACAAGACGAGCCTTATACCTGCTTAATGAGCCATCTGCTTTAAATTTATGTTTGAAAAGCCACATAGAACGAACCACATTAACGTTAGCTGGACGAGGTACAAGAGCCCATGTTCCGTTACTAATTAAAGCATTATATTCATCTAACATAGCTTCTTTCCAGTGAGGATCACGAAGAGCATGAACATGAGAGCGAGGAAGCGGTGAAGTAGTGGTAACATGACAATTCATACGTTCAAGCGGTTTGAAAATGCCAGCTTTAGCGCGAGTGACCATTGGATGGGTAGACATGGTTTGTGATGAATTATTTATGGGAATTGAAGTATGGCTATCTACCGTTTGGGCATGTGATTGTGTTGGAGCCGAAGTTGGGATTGGTGTTTCTCTTATAAAAGTACGCTAGGAGGAAGGAAGTGGGGGTGAAACTAAGGATTACATATATGCTATTTCATTTCCATCTTAATATTTTTTCTCTCTTTATTTCCACCCAAGATCTCACCGCATCCTCTCTCTTCCTCACTTCTCTAAAACCAAGCTTATATTATGTTTTGTGAATGATATATTGTATTCTCTACAATTGGTTCAAAGAGCCATGGGATGATTTAGTGTGTTTGTGTGCGTTTTTATAAAGTATTGGTCACGTTTTTATATAAGTAGCGAAAATAGGCACCCAAATCAGTAAAACATACACATCAATTTATTGGTTCAGTTACAAGAGGAAAAAGCATATGGTCAGACCCACCGGACATTGTAGAAACGCAGAGGAGAGAAGTTGTGCCTTTTAAAAACACCGGCTGATTAACTATCACTTAGAAGCATTGGGTACCTATAAGTCCATGTGCTTGAGCTATATCCTCTGGAAAATCTTCACTCGTTTGATGTCTACTATAGCCCTATCGTAATTAACACCTAAGTCATCCATAATTGTTTTTCACTCCGTGTTTCTCCAAGTTAATAAGCCCACACACCAACCAAAACAAAAAAAATGCGCTCCCTCTTGCAAAACAATCACTAACAAATCAGATACGGCACGAGACCCCGACGAGCCCGTGAGTGCGCGTTTCCCCGCTACATTTTTCGTCAGCGTCTTCAGTTGAGCAAAGACCGCCAAAAGGTAGGGTTCTTGACGACACCAGAAATGTGGTGTTATGGAAGGGAAAGATGTTTTTGGTGTTATTGGCATTAATAGTATTATAAAAAATTGCTGATGGGCAGCACTTTCCCCATAACACTAACTTAACGTCAATCATGGTTACTAGTGCACTTATAGAGCACATGATACCCTCGAGCAAATCTTTGTTTTCAAAGTCCCACGTTTCAGACAACTCTTGCACATTGAGTTCAATTAAACACTGATGACTAACCACAAACGCAGTTCCTCGCAACTTTTGATTTTGCTATCGAAACGGAAACATGTCTGCACTCACAAGGCGGTACGTAATCAATATATACAAACTAGTAAGAGTAAGTTAACGAGGGAGGAAAAATGATAAATTATATGTATCTATTTACAAAACAATAGTTTACTCAGGCAATTTATCTATTTTTGAACAAACAAAGGATTCCAAATGATTCAGATTCATTCGGAAGTAGTATTTTGAAACTTAAGACAACAAACTGGATCTTTTAAAAAGGGGCAATTTCATATCTCCCCTCCTTTAGTTAGAAATTTCATATATACCCAAACATGCATTCAAAACATTGTACATTATGCATTCAATACTTTCATTTTGGGTATATATGAAATTAATCATGAAAGTAGGGTGATATATGAAATTAATCCTTTAAAAAAAAAATAGTACAAGTATAACAATATGACACCATACAAACATGTTTAACTTACAAAGACAAAATACATACTCCTTTCGTTCTGAAATTACTCTGACAAAAAACACACGGTTTAAGAAAAATGCATTTATTACTGCTTTCTCTTTTTTACTTTTTAGCAAAATGACAGTTTTACCCTTAATTAATTATTTAAGTCTTTTTTAAAGTTGGTAATAATAATTTCAAACAAGGTTAATATAGTAAACTTGATCAAACTTCTCTATCTAATTTTATTAGTGGACAATTAAATTGGGACATCTTAAAAAAAACGTGAACTTTTAATTTGGGACGGAGGGAGTATAATGTTAATGTAATTTTTAAAAGTGTATGTTGGAAATTTAGTGCAATTGTGGGAATCGAGTTACTTGAAAATGGGTTTAGAGGTACGGAGTGTACATCATCAATTCACTGTTTCTTCCCGACTCTTTTAGTGGTTAGCTTAATGTCTATTAAATGGTAGTTTCAACATTAAATGTTTGTAACCACCTTGACCTATTAAATGTGCGGTTTCAACATTAAATGTTTGTACCACTTTGACCTATTAAATGGACGCAGGGTAGCAATCGGAAAACCGGATAACCGTACCGGACCAGAAAACCGACCGACCGGACTGGACCGAAAAAACGGTATTTTGGTCCGTCCTCGTATCTGGTTTTTGTTATTTTCGGTCTGTTCGCAGGTCTGGTCTACCAAAACCATGATTATTCCGAGTATAGATCGGACCAGACCGAAGACCGACCCGGACCGGACGTACCATTTCGGTCCGGTCCTCGGTCCGGCGTTTTGGACCAACTCGGTCCTCGGTCCGGTCCGATCTTGGCCGACCTGGTCCGGTCCTTGGACCGTGTTAACCTATTAAATGAACGGTTTCAACTTTAACTTAATGACTAATGCTCATATAATCATTATATATTCAAGGAGGAGATTATGAGATTAATTAGCCGATTAATGCTCATAACTCCTTTTGACCAGGAGTTACAACTGTTTTAATTAAGAGTTTTCATCCCTATAAATAGAGATGACACTTGCATGGAAAACACACAGAAACATAAACAATTAAAGGCGAAAGGGTTCTAGAATTGTGCCTAATTCAAGAACATAGCATTTGGTCTTATCCCAAAGAGATATTCGTAATACCCACGCATTAGGGTCGAATAGTTTCTTTTGGAAAATGATTACATGATTCCATTTGATATAATTATCTTCACCTTGTTATGAGAACTACACAACCAACAATTAAAAGAAAATATTTTGTGATAATCAATGACGAATGCAATGAAGCACATGGTGGCTAATTTCTCCAAGCTGGACAAGTTCGAAGGGGTTGATTTCAGATGATGGCAAAATGGGATGCACTTTCTTCTTTCTACCATGAGTGTGATGCATGTCCTAAACACACCAATTCCTGATGATGAGGATGATGCAATAGTGTAGCAAATCGGGAGAATGATACCACGACACAATGATGACTATGTGTGTCGTGGTATCATTCTCAATGGTATGTTTGATTCCTTGTTTGATATTTACCAAAAATTTGAATATGAAAAAGAACTATGGGATTCCTTGGAGGCTAAATGTATGGCTGAAAAGATGGATCAAGTAAGAAGTTTCTTGTAAGTAATTTCACAAATTACCAAATGATTGATTCAAGACCAGTTATGGAACAATACAATGAACTTCTTGATATACTTTACACAACATAAAATGAATATGGATGAGGCTATTCAAGTCTCTTGTATCATTGATAAACTCCCTCATTGGAAAGATTTAAAGCATACCTTGAAACATAAGAAGGATGAATTAACTCTTATTGAGTTGGGCAGTCATCTGCGCATTGATAAATCCCTTAGGGTGCAGGATAGTGACAAGCCAAAGGGAAACAATGTTGTCGGTCCTTCAGTTGTCAATATGGTGGAGCATAACAACTCTATCAGGTACATTGACAAAAAGGTAAACGTAAAGATCAGGAACATCTGCTTCAATCTTCTTCGGTCCATGGAACTAAACACCGAGCTGAAACACAAAATTAACATCATAAAATACTAGTAACAAACATTTAGGAGGTGTTTGTTTGGATGTGCATTTTGAAATCGATTATTTCATATATTAAGAAATCACCAGATTTACAAAAGTACACATCCAAACATCCCTTTGCTTTAAAAAAATCTATTGAATACCACACAACTGTAAAGTGTAACTAAACAATACTCAATATACTTTATGATCACGAAGCCACTCTCCCTCCGCAATGACCACCCTCAAGTTTGGAATCTAGAAATAAAAATATAATACCCGGTTTGCATACGTGAGTTCTTACAAGTAAGAGATGTGTTGTGTCATTCTCTTTTTATTAACATCTTTCTTAATTTATTTATAAAAAGGGAAAACAACTTTGAGATATAAACATTTTTAAAACCGATTGTCTGATACAGAGGAACATGTATCACTATATACTGCACATCCCTATCAGCTGGCGCCTTGTGAAGCGGCTCCTAGTCAAGTGCCTCCACTTGCTGCCCACAAAGCATACAAGAAAAACCATTCGATTTTGTTTCTTACTTGTACGAATTATGTTTGTTTTGACATGAGACATGGTTGCCTATTTAGAATTGTTTGTATACTATGCGCATACATTGCATCTACTCGCTATGTACATCTGAAAAGTTTAGTAGAGTCATATAAAAGCCTAAAAAAAAGGCCTAACGTGACCCCCACACACACCGATCCTAACTTTTGAACATTTTATAGCTTCATCAGTTTCTAGCAAAGGGTAGTCAAGCTGCAATTAGGAATAGGCAAAAAATGAATAAGATAAGCATAAACATGGTATGTTATCGTTATGGCACATTTGGCCACTCTTTGTCTACAGTGAAAAGGTGAAGTTTATAAATCACACGACTTTTTACATAACTGTATATCTAAACAGAAATAAACAAAACCACACATACAATTAATATATGTTTTAAAGTCGGGTAAAAGTGGTAAAAAGTGGAAAACCCCTCATTCATGTATCATCTTGTTTAAATCTAGATATAATGGGTGCCTCCATAGGATTTTGTCATGATTCATTTTACAAAACAAAACATATAAGGAATAATTACCTTGATAGTAGTCATACGCATGTGCCTTTCGCATGGCTTAAATTCCCACGTCACCCTGTTTGTTGGGATGCCATTTGTGGCCGCAATAACATTATAAATGATGTTAGACAGCCAAATAAAACGAATAAGAGAAAATGGTGTGGCATATGATTCCACCATTTTCTCTTCGTTTCATTTGGTCGTCTAACATCATTTATAATGTTTTTGCAGCCACAAATGGCATCCCTACAAGCAGGGTGACGTGGGAATTTGAGCCCCGCGAAAGGCACAGGAATATGACTATCGACGTAATTATTCTTATCTGTTTTGTTTTGTAAAATGAATCATGACAAAATCGTTTGGAGGCAGTCATTATATCCAGATTTAAACAAGATGATACATGAATCAGAGATTTTCCACTTTTTACTGCTTTTAACCGACTTAAAAACATATATTAATTGTATGTTTGGTTTTGTTTATTTCTGTTTGGATATACATTTATGTAAAAAGTCTGTGATTTATAAAACTTCACCTTTTCACTATAGACAAAGAATGGCCAAATGAACCTTAACGATAACATGAACCATGTTTATGCTCATCTTATTCATTTTCTGCATATTCCTAACTGCAGCTTGACTACCATTTGCTTGAAACTACTGAAGCTATAAGATGTTCAAAAGTTAGGATCGACGTGTGTGGGAGTCGGATTAGGCCTTCTAAGAAACTAGGGGTGAGCAAAAAAACGGAAACCAAACCGAAAACCGGAAAAACCGAACCGAAATAACGAACCGAACTAGAAACCGACAGTTTGGTTTTTTATTTTTTAAATAACCGAACTTTCGGTTCGATTTAGGGTTGACATAAAAACCGAACCGTAAAAACCGAACCGAACCGATTCCGTTAATTAGTTAATTACTATTAGTGTTACTAATTATTTATTTTTCTTTTTTAATTCGTACTATTGGGCCTCTTCGAGGGAATGGAACAAAATTAGAAAAGATATGTGAAAAATCAAACAAAATTTTGAAAATATATCTGGGCCAAATTAGAAAAAATATAGAAAATTGTTGGGCCAAATTGGCCCAAGTACAAATGGTTGAAAAAACCAAAAAACCGAGAAACTGAAAAAACCACACGGTTTCGGTTATGGTTATACAAAAAACCGAACATTCGGTTTCGGTTTCGGTTTCGGTTTTTGCCAAAAACTGACCCAAACGAAACCGGGCACACCCCTATAAGAAACTGCCTGCTACAAAGGGAGGTATTCATATTCCTACTAGTAAGTTTGCATTTACTTTGATTTTGATCAGTTGATTGGATTCAAGTGTGTCTCTTTTAAAAGACTTTTTGTAATCAATGAAAAGGGAAAGTAGCGGGATGAAACTGATACTAAATCCGTTTATTTAAAGATGTAGTGATCTTGTCGAAAATCTCTCTACGTGCTGTGGCAAGTGCACAAAGTATATGTTACCCGCGCAAAGCAACGGTTTCGAGGGCATTAAAAATAAGAAAAACTAAAAATTAATAAAAATATATCAAAATATATGTTGATTTAAAGAACACAAAATTTTAAAAAATATAGTGAAATTAAATCATAAAAAAATTAATAGATAAAAATATATTTCAATTTAAAAATAAAGGTGATTTTTTAATTAAGAAATGACACATGTATGTGTTTTCCTAAAATGAGATGATGGTTAAGATTGCACATAACAAAAAGTTGTTACAAAATGTTATTATATAAAATAAGATGAATGTGTTTGTTGTTAAAAAAAATGATATTTCTATAAAAAGAAAGAGAAAAATATGAATTTTCAGACTTTTTTAATATAGAAGTGTCCTAAATGCTTTATAATGTAATATAGATTGTAAAAATGTCATAGATGATCTTGTGATATTTATATGCACATGTTGTGAAGTTTTTGTTAGTGTGCTTTTCCTTTTTTTGTGATGGTACGAGTTGAAGAAGATGAGATGAGCAATTGTTAAAAGAGTAAATGATTTATAATAATAAAAAAGTCAAAATGATAATTATAATATTATACTCAGCAAGATAAGGGGTACTTTAGTTATATATTTTTTTAACTAGTCAAACTATTCAGCTTGACTTATACTTAGAGGATTTTATCTTTAAATCTAATGAAAGACCGAAGGGCTCAGGATTCGAACCCAACAATCTCTCCTTATTTGAATATGCAAATAGCCTAAGTTTAAATCAGTAGTAAGTGAGCAAAACAACTTCCTCTTACACTACTGATATACATCGAACAACGTTAACTGATAACCAAATCTATTAACTTTCATTACATTACTATTACAAAAGATAAAGTTGATACAAAAAATTATGACGTTTATTGTTTTTGTTGCTCAAGGGACCTCCTCGATTGCTGAACTGATGACTTGACTTTCTTTCCTGACCTTGGTTCGATACAACCCCTAACAGGGTCGTATCAATTGGTGCTTTCATTGAAAGCTCTCGTTGAGAGGGTTTTCGATTTAGGGTTCCAAAAAAAGTTATTATTCACGAGGTGCTGTTCACGAGGTATTATTCACCGGTAAAAAAAATTATGTTCTTAGGGTTATTGTTCGTCAGAGTACTGTTCATGGCATCGGGCGGCAGCGATCAGGACGCGAAAGACGCACTATCTAAGCTCTTGTAAATAGGTACAGTGACTGAATACCAAAATGAGTTTGAGATGCTTATAAATCGAGTAACGGGGATCTCTAAATCTTTACTTACATCGTTTCATATCTCCGGCTTCTATGCACTCTTTGGTTTTCATCTGCACATTAGACAATGCCTTTTCAACCTGTGCAGTTTCAAATTGACAAAATTAAAGTCAACCTGTGACTTTCAAAAGTCAAAACTTAAAAGCAATAAGAATCAAAAGGAAAAATAGCCAAACCTAAGCTACCAGTGTCGTTCATCGTCGGGAGTTCTATTATAGAAATTAAAAGTGCATAAAATGTTTCACCTTTTTAGCAGCTATCAAATTCTCATCCTGTGTCATAGTATGAGCTGCAAATGTTTGTACAAAAAAAGAGCCAAAGGGAAAATGGCAATCACCTGGATGTCAAACATTGCGTTAGGGCTGACAGAATATCCTATTTTTTCTTTGAGGAATGACACAACCTTGAGTTTGTTAATCCTTTTTGCGGCTCTCCACTGACTATGTAGATACGCATTATCTGCAAATTGTAATGAAGTTCCATCGGTTAAAAAAGCTCAAGATAGCGTGTTTTTTTGTTTTACCTCTTCGTCAATGCTTCAGGTAAAACAGTATGGTTGGTGTAAGCCACAGTTCTGACAAAATGAATATCCTCATCATCTGGAATGCAAAGTGTAGGGTGGGTATCATTCATCTGCACAACTACCTTCTGGGGAAATTCATTCCACATCATAGTCTCCCTAGACATCTTCTCAAAACAGGTGATGATATCTTGGAGAGATGCTGAGCATAATGTATACTGTTGCTTTAGCGTAAGGATCTTCCCTTCCAATGAATCATCCCCTGGATATATTATATAGACATAATAGGGCTCGTGTAACCGGCTACGCTCTGCATCACAGCCGGAAGGAATTTACCGTTTACATTTAGGTACACGTATAAAAACTATAAAAGCTTCATCAAAATTTCTTTTAAAAAAGACAATCTATATGCTAAAGGGTTTCACAAACTCGATCTTCTTGTTATTGTATAAATGGAAGACACCCTCTATAGGTTTGCCTTCTATATAATTCACACAATATTTTATCATAGTTTAAAAGAGTGATTTACATTTTTTTATACCAAAGAAAGATAGTGTTTATTTAGAATAAATGAATGGTGAAACATTTTACAAAAAAATTGGGTTAGGAATACGTTGGTATGTTAGAATAATCGATGTCATGTCACAAACCTTGCAACCCATTTCAGTTACCTTACTTGCCTTGAATACCACAGCCTCTAGCCGTTGCACAACCTTATCTGGTACATAGACATACAACGGACAGGTACACGGACATACTAACAATACCTTAATGCTTCAGCTTCAAATATTTGCTCATGTGTGTATCCCATTGCCTATCTCTTCGCAAATCTGAGGTCTAAAACATCACCAATACAAATTGTTTTTAAAAAGACAAAATAATAATATCTATAGTTCATGAAAGACATACCTAAGGTATCATCGTTGCTGCTGATGTAACGACAGCCAAAATAGATTGTTCTTATAAACTCCTACGTTCCCTTCATATAATAACACCTTTGTCCTTTGTCACAAAACTAAGGCTCAGATTTATAGATACAGTTCCAGCACCAAACGCACGCCATGGCTGCAATCACACTTTCAGTGTGACTGCCGAGCCAAGATACGTGCGTCGGTAAACAGTGGTAAACACAAACTTATCATCATCGCCTAGAAAAAGAAAAAAGGTACGCATCTTTTGCACAAAGAATCCAACACAACTCACATGATACCTTTCCGCCTCTTACGACAAAAAATTCAAGGTGAATACGGTATGAAGCGGAAGAGGTGTCGATCGCCAATTGTAAGGCTCAGGTCTGCAAATATATAGGTAAAACCAAACACCATTCTTGGCTGCAACCGTAACCCGGCTCAAGTTACCTCGCCAAGATACCGGCAATCTTGGCCGCAACAGCAATCCGGGTGAGGCTACCCAGCCAAAATACTGACATCGGTATATTACTACCACAAAACATATAAACGCAAAGGTTCATCATCATAGCCTTGCAACCAATTTTTACCTTTATACAACCCTAATTTTTTTGATTAGTCAAAAACATATGTGATGTAAGATACTTACCCACAATAGTCACAGGGACTTCAAATTTGTTACAACCTCAAATAAGTGCAACGGTAATTAAAGTGATGGAACGCATTTGCAAAGGCTGCAAACAACAAAATTCGCTCTGTCCAAATGTTTGCGCAATACATCCGGCATCGTTGCAAACCCAATGGTCAATGCGCAAAGAATGATACTTTTGATTTAGATAAACATGCCTTTCCTTTGAAAAGGACATACATACTAAATGATACAGGCCGATGAAACTGGCCAAAGTAAGCTGAAACAAAAAAGAAGCAGGCTTGTGGCATTTTCCTACATGCTCCATAGTAAACAGATTGAAATTTCATATAAGGCGATACATCCGGCATGGTTACAAACCTGGTGGTTTACCCTACCGATGCGCTAAGTATGAAGCCTTGAAACATTTCACCATGTTTAAGTGTACACCAACAACCATATCCAATACCAAAGGCGATACGTCCGGCATGGTTGCAAACCCAATGGTTTACCCTACCTACCGATGCACGAAGCATGAAGCCTTGAAACATTTCACCATATTCAAGTGTACACCAACAACCATATCCAATACTCACAATAACTATACTCCAACATCACACCCAAGTAACCTATATACCATGGACTATGTCAGAAACCACAAACGATCATAATAAGCATATGTAAAGCTTATGAAACGTTAAGGAAAACTAACCACATCAGACCATGAAATAATGCTTATCAATTTCTAAGGCTCCATAACAATAGCTATCATCAATAAAAACATGCTTCTCTAACAATAGAATCCTAATAACCCACAAATAAAGGCAAAGTGTTTCAACTAACATTAAAAAAATAATACCTAAAAAAAATTCAGCTGAAGCTAGCAGTGGGTTTCGTTAGTAGCCCGTTGATGGTGGTTCCATTGTCGTCTTCCTTATCTTGTTTTTAACTCATCTTGAGGGTGTCTCTGTCTTCTTCAAGAAGATTCTGTTAGTAACAAACCCCCCAAATTCTTACAGGAAGAAACCTCTCCTCCCCAACTCAGTTCCATCTCTCATCAAAACCAAGACCCTCAAATCCTCAATTCATTAGCCACAAATCAATTAAAATCACAATCACATCGGTTAAAAGAAATCAATTAAATCTATTCGATCATCAAAAGCATAGGCGATTGATGGGTTTTGAGATTATGTGAGAATCGAGAGAGAGGCGGTGGGAGTGTCGACTGAGAATTATCTGGAAATTAGGTGAAGGAGGAGTATAAAGGGGATCCAGAAGGTGAGCAGGAAAAGAAAAAATTTGTAGTTGGTGGTTATGAGTTATGGGCCTAGCGATGGATTGGTCTGGACTGATGCAAACAACAGTATGCTACAAATCTACAGTGATGCACAAAGTCAACCGAACTCAAATGATTATTATATATATAACGAGTTGGTAGGCTACCCGCGCGTTGCTGCGGGGGCTAATTTATTTTCGAATGATGTTTATTTTTTTGGTATATTTAGGTTATGTTATAAAGTATTGGGATCCAAACTTTTTTTTTTATATGTTTAGCCCATAAGAGTTCAAAAGCTCCAATAATAGAGATACATTGACTGACTTTCGAAAGGGGACTTGTCCGTTGCTTACTTTGTCTATTTTTTTTGGAGGGTATCATGAAAGGAAATGCGTGTGGGTAGTAGATGTACACTAAAGTCGTTTAATATTACTTACAGCGGTTATACAAAAGAGGTTATGTGACAGTTCATCTAAAGACATTATGCAAAAGACTTAAGTCTATGGCTAGGTACTTAGGTTGTTACTGAATACATAGACAAAGTTAGATTTAGGAGTACAAAAGTAAGCCTTAAGTTAGGTAGATGTTATAGAGTTGGTGGGCGCTTGTTCAGTCGTCATGCTTCATTTTCTTGACAATCTTCACTGATGTTGAAATTCTATACGCTCGCTGAAGTTGGAGTGACTGATCAAAATAGTAAGCGTCTTTGACATCCATGTTTGCTTGTATAAGAGTACCCTATTTTGCATAATTGAAAATAGTGAACTTTTTTGTTTATCGAATGTAGTAAATGCTAATGGTAGTGCAATTGTTTACTCACTTGTTTGTCAATTAGCATACAACAATTTCGATTGTTTTGTTGGAATGTATCGGTCTTAGGTCTGCAATATTAGTCACTTCTGGTTCAGCGATGACCATCTTACCTTTATCTTCACGTGCTTTGTCGATGTTGCTGGTTGACGCCATCTTCCTGAATAACATGTAAACATAGTGTTGTTAGTATTGGATGCTAAGTAAATTTCGGTACAACAGTTAACTCTAGAATTGCATGTTGATGTAAGTATGTAAAGTGTGTGCTGGTAATAAATTTTGAAATACAGGAATGTGAACAAATATGAGTATAAGCCATGTATGACAATTAGAAACAGGCAAATATGTATATTGTACTCAAAGGGGTCAACATATGTATATGTTACTTAAGGAAATGAAGGCATGCGGTTTCAGTTAAGCGAGGCAATAAGGAAATATCAAGTATACAACCTGTATGACAATCACATATTCGCAAACATGTGTATATGTTAACAACAATAGGTAATAAAATTGATTCGGTTTCCATGTTTCTATGCAAATAGCAGCAACATATTTTCGTAATCCTAGGAACATAATTCAGAACCAAACTATAAAGTAAACCTGTGAAATATTAAGTTATGAAAGAAAGTCTTTATAAACTATGTTTTTCGTGGCTGTAGTGGGTCGGTCGGGATGTGAGTTGAGGAGAACTTTTAGCCCGTCCGGGGTAGTTGCTCTTGAGAGTGCGACGTATAACTGACCGTGTCCAAAAACAGGTTCACTAAGGTATACGCCTATCTTTTTGAGAGATTGACCTTGAGACTTATTTATTGTCATTGCATAGCACACCTTGATTGGGAATTGTTTTCTCTTAAAGATAAATGGTATTCTCGGGTCTTTTATGGTTAACGGGATGCGTGGGAGGAAAACTTTCTGAGATACCCTTGTACCTGTAATTATTTGAGCTTCAATTACTTTCGGTAGTAATTGCTTGACAATCAAACGTGTTCCGTTACAAAGACCATCAGCGATGTTCAGATTGCGTAACAACATTATTGGTGTACCAATTTTTAGCTCTAGTCTGTGTGGTGGCAAGCCAGCAAAGGAAAGACTATTTAAATATTCTTTTGGATACAACAACTCCACCTCTCCTCCATCGTGACCATGGGGTACAGCGTCATCAACACTTATGTATGTATGTGTCCTTCCTGAAAGCATGGATAGAACTTTGGCGTTAATAATGTCGGCTATGTCATTTTTAGGACAAACGATTGCTTTTTCTTGTAATTTCATCGCAGTTGGGTTGTGTAGTGTGTCGTCATCATAGATAAATTTTATTAACTTTGTTAACCCATTTTCGTCATTGGGAATGCAGTACTCGTCTGGTATGTTAATCCAAGACGTGTTCTCTGGATCGGATTCATCTGGTGTACCGATGTGTCCATTTCCAATGTCTAACAACCATTGTGCAAAGATTGATACTTTTTGCCGGTCCATTAGCTGAAGGTGGTTGTGGTTCAAACGCATGTTTTCCGTGAGGTAATGGACTTTAAAGTGGTGCCATATGTAGGACTTGGCTACTGAAGAGCGTATGATGACCGTCCCTTGTGGCGCTTTTCTTTACTGGCAGAGTCTGCCTAAAATCTCCTCCAAGCATCACTGTCTTACCTCCAAATAAACGATTCGGTTCGTCAAGGATGTCTCATAGGGTTCTGTCTAGAGTTTCGAAACAACGCGCTCATATTCATAGGGGATTCATCCTTATGATTGAGACAGTTTCTTTCAGAAGGGTCGCCAATTGTGTATTTTTCTTTATGGCACACACACTTGTATCGGTTGGGTCAAGAGGTAACTTAAAACGTGAATGAGCAGTGCGACCCGCGGGAAGTAACAGGGAAGCGATACCTGAGGATGCAACAGCGAGAACGATCCTTCCTTCACAACGTAGTGCGTAAATGATACTTTTCCAGAGAAACGTCTTACCGTTTACCACGTGACCGTAGACAAAACCAACTCTTGCGTGGTTGTTGAGACAGCTTGTATGATCAATCTAATATATGGCGTTGTTTGTCATGTCGCTTTTGGCAGCATCGTCTCTCTCTTTTGCAAGGAGTTTTGCCGGTCGTAAGCATTTCTCCTCATCAGAAGCTTGTTCCTTAAGACTAGACATAATTGTTTGTCAGGTGGTAAAGGAAGACCGAAATCTGTTAATGACTTTGAACAATGATTTAAACAACTTTCTAACTCATAGAGGACATACTCTTCGAGTTCTGAATCATCTACTTGCAAGTCTGGAATGTCAAGCGAAATGGAAGAAGTATACGGTATATCGCCCGACATACTCTTCCATGTACGTTTCCAAAGCCTGATCGGATCTGACACTTGGCAAAAAGAAAGGATATGCGCAAGCAGAGTCCGTAATTCTGCTGGCGTAGCAGTCACGACAGCTTCCTTTAACGTGGTTTCCCATTCTCGATCATCTTCCAGCAGCCCCAAAGCCTCACATGCGGCCCGGCATGTAGGGTACACCGATTATCGTTAATAGTACGATGCAGAAAACTTGTACAACCTATTTTATGAGAAAGTAACATTCCTGATAAATAGGTCCTCCTGAAGCGGGATGGACATATATCAACCTGCCAATTGATGATTTATTCCTCATACGGCGACGACGCCAATATTTACCATCCGCATACCACACGAACTCAGAAGGAAAATTCAAATAAGTAAGGTGTCTTCCGTATGTATTGTGTTCGTTGTAGTATAACCATTCTGTGAGAGTGGTCTTCTTCCTATGAGGGTTGACAACTATCGAGTCAAGCTTGTCTCTTTCTTTGAAGACGACCCGCTGCATGTTCTGTAAATGATCAGATAATATCTGGACAGCAGGTTCTCTATAATGGATTTCAAATTCGAAAATTCTCCAACAGGCTTCATGAGGACTTATATATCTTGAATCTAGGAAGTTTTTTATCTCGTCAACCATTATTTGTGGCCGACTCGTACATGCTGTTGCACTTGGAGCGGCTGTAGATGGATTGTTTTTGGATATACGGGCAACTACACGATCCGTTCCTTTTGAAATATATTTGAATAGATACTTTATGAGCATCGTCCATCCGCAATACTCAACATTGATGTGCGCGTAGAACGTTCTCAATAACGTTCTGTTGTAAGGGACAACGTATCCGTTGTCTAATTCGATATCTTGCTTGAATGTTGTGACACCTGTATCTCTCCTTTTGTAGTGTACAAAACCATTTTTATCAATGTACGTTCGGCCACAATATTCTTTTGGAAAGTTTTTCTTACATCGACTACTGTTCTGCATACATGAAGCAGATGGGTATGCCAATCCACAAGGCCTGTGCATCATGAGCTCAGAAACAATTCTATGACATTCGGGATCTGTTTCTTTCGAAGGGAGTTCGGCCGATATGTAGATGTCTATGTCTTCGTCTCTACGTACTCGTACCGATTCATCTATCCATAAGAGCGTGTGGCAATGAGGAAGGCCTCTCTTTTGGAATTCAACAGTATAGAGCACTAAAACAGAAGAGGGAAAAGGAAAAATTAGTAAACATATGCATATAAAAAAGTAGTTAATATAAATTAAAATTATACAATCTGGTCAATTGGATTTGTCGTAAGCATATATATATAAACTCCATGGTTTCCTGATTAAAATTGGTAGATGATGAGAGGTACCTGCTACAGTCTTGCCAAATGGTTGCGCATCCCGCAAATAGTGTATGAATTGGTGGATCTTCATTTCGAAGACTCTGTCTACAATATCTGCTCTGTCAGTGGTAGTGAGTTGCGGATATTCAGCCATGTATTCAGTAATCTCTGGCCACTTGACGTTACATGTGAATGTTATAAAAAAGGAAGGATTCCCGTGAACACGACAAATGGCGAGAGCATCAAGGTAGTGGCTGTACATGTACCGTGGTCCACCGACAAAAGACTGTGGTAATATAAGTTTTGCACCACAATTGGAACCATCGTTGTCTCCCTGATTTATAGCATCATAGATACCTGAAAGATATTCATTTCTGATATCGTTTTGATGCTCACGAATGTAGTCTATTCGATGTTGTTCAATTGCACAAAAAGCGGTAACAACGTATTGTTGAAATAACCTACCCGTTCTTGACAGGTAGTTATAACAATTGGCACAGTCATGAAGATAATAGGAGTAATACGCTTTCATAGTTAAACGCTTCTGTTCAGAAGAGGAGCCCGTAGTACCAATCATTCTCAACTCCTTTGAATAACCATCTTGTCCATAAATAAAAAGAAGAGGAAACTGTAGCGACATGTATGATGGGTGGAGTTTATTGACACGCTGCGGATACCCAGAACGTTCTTCCAAAACAATATCATAATCCATGTCGGATTCTGGGCCCGGCTCATACACTATGGCGCCCAACATATCTCTCGTAGGAAGTTTATATTCTCGAGCACCAACAACATTGTAGAGCCGAACTTTGAAATTAGGTACGTGTATGTCTTCATATTTCTCACAGACCATCCTGAACAACTGAACCAAAGTGTTATGAGTATCCAGCATATCTATTAGACCCTCTACTATGTCTCTACGAAGGGTACTATTATTCCCGCCAAAATGGCTCATACGATTATCTACTTCGTTGTCAGTATCGTAAATATATAATTGCAAAAACCGTGGTGGTTCCCCTTCTGCGGGGCATAAGGACCCTATCCAGTGATACAATTGGCCTGAAATCTTGAATACATACGGTCCACGCCCGTTATTGATCGACTCGTCAATGTGTGCGCCCAACGATGTCATACTGAACATCTGATTGTACGCTCTAATGTTCTCCAAAAAGTGACGGTCTTCGAGTAATAGTTTAATATATTCAGGATATATTTGGTATGTACGTAAGGCAACCCGGCCTCCCATACAACAACGATTATAACGTGGACGCGCATTTCTTGCGTTATTCCTTAGACGCTCCTCATACCAAAATAGGGCTCCGCAATATTTGCAACTGTAACTACAACTTCCAATGTATTTATAATCTGACGTTGGTCCAGAAACACGCGCCTGCCTATCTAAAGTATGACCACTCGTGGCAGATTCCAATCTGATATGTGACTGGGTATTCATACTGGAAGGAGCATCTACACTACCCGTAGAAACAGGTACAACTGGTTCTTGAGTTCCTGATACAAATACAAAGACATAAGCACACAGTCATGTAACAAAGTATATATGAAAAAGCAACAGCAAAGCCAATCGAATTACCTAAATCCAAAGGCCGATTAGAAAGAGTATCACTATCAACACCATGAATGACACGACGATATTGTTGACTGTTACTATTTGAATCTCTGTTTACATCATTTCCAGAAGTCGGCTGTAACAGTGGTTGATGACCTATTTAACATACATAGACGTACACGATTACAGACAAAAACTTTGATAGAAGAAGTAAATACAAAAATTTGATAGAAGAAGTAAATGAAAAAAATATGAAAGTACACTTACCAAGAGCGCTCGGCATTCTAAATAACTGTGACCCCTAGTCCGATTGACGTTTACAATGTCTCTTCGAAACAACAGTTAGACTAACACCATCAATATTATGACACAGGTTTTGAAGAACTTCATTTTTGTGACCGCGTAGTGATTCCAAATCCAATTGACGTACACACACTCTCTTTGAAGAGACACTTGGACCAACACCATCAATATTATCACATGGACCAGCACCATCAATATTATGACACAGGTTCCTAACAACTACATTTTCGTCACTGCGCAGTGATTCCAAATCAGGTTGACGTACAAACTGTTTCTTCGGAACAACACTTGGACCAACATCATCAACGTTATGACACAGGTCCCGAAAAACTACATTTTCCTCAACACTACGCAAAGTGTTGCTGACAGCGTTCGACTTAGGAACCAACTTTCTCTTAGTTTTCATTATAACATCCGTATTTGGACAGTGATATCGCATAAGAACATGACGACTACCTATGTGTCTAAAGGCTACCTAACACACCTCTATAAACGCTTTTGTAAAGCGGCCTACTATCTCTAAATACTACTAAGAGCAACAATAAGCATAAGCAAACAAATAGCAACAGGCAAACTGACAAACGCTACTATGAGGGGCAATAAGCAAAGCAAACAATTGTAAGGGCTGACTAAATGGGCGACAACCATATAGCAATTTCATAAAGACGTTAGTAACCAAAGTGAAAGACAACACATAACGACCATGTAAATAAACATGCAGTGAGAATGATGAACACCAATCACACAATTCAAACAACGAAAAGAGAAGATGTACATACCGTCTAGATCCAAGGTAGGTAGAAGAAACAGATGAAGAAGTATCGAGATAATAAATAAATAAAAAGTAGTAAGCGAGTCTTATATTTGACCATTTACAAAAAGGCTTAATATATTCATTTATTAGGCATAGCTGATGAGACGTGTCCATGTTCAAGTGTTACTATATGTTATATTGGGCCTTATCTGGGAAAAAATGCTTCGTAGCAATGCTGGATTTGAGCAACAGTTTTGGGCCAGCTGTAAGCCCATTGATTTTTGTCTGCTAGTGTAATGCTAATTGAGTATATGTATAATGGTAAGATTAAATAATACTACTACGTAATTGGTCATGAATTTAGAAGACTCACATAAAACTTCATGTCTTTTTGATGAGGAGGATTGCTTAATGTAGTGCTTTCTTAATAAAAAAGGCCATATAAATAACATGGCTTTATATGGATAGAATTTTGTTGTGAGCAATTGAAAAATATAAAAAGTAGCAGTATATATGAGTGTAGATAAGTTTATTGTTCGTAATAGTTATTGTTTTAAACCACGCGGAACCAGATTGGAAAACAACATAGTTATTATTTAAAAGTTATAGGTGGCATATAAATAACATACGAATGTTTTGACAATTAGTGCTTTGAAGATCCTTCCTTGTGGAGTTATTTTCTTTATAAAAAAACAAAAATACAAAAATATTTTTCCTTTTCTTTTATTAGTAAATTTATGTATATAAAAACCAAAAAAAAATTCAAGAAAATAAAAAATATAAAAAAATTGTCCTTAATTATCAATAAAAATCATCAAGTTGGTAAAAAAACACCAACATATAATACTTTCAACTGAAGTATTATCCATTAATAAGTTCCCGAACCAAAGATTTAAAACTTAGCTTTTGTGTCACTAGCGACGTACAGCTCACCTTTAAAAGTTATTTCTTTTAAAGAGCTACCGTAAAGCTTATTGATTATTAGGTTTAAGTGTCTTGTCCGTTATTAAAATAGATTGTGAAAAATTGTTGAAAATAAAACAAAAAAAATTTAGTGTAAATTTTCTTTTTATAGTTTAAGTGCAAACGCACTCGTTCTCAATCTCGTAATTAAAACCGTCATCAACAACAAGCCCCACCGGTAGTTGTTGAACCTTTTAATCTTGAAGAACCTTTTGATAATCCTCCCATAGTTAACATGGCCGCTAATGGAGCCGGTGGTGCCGGAGGAGGTGGTTTACCAGTGCCAACTGTCTTTAGATGGTCGAGGTGGACCAATTGCTCTGATTGCAATTTAAGCAACGACTTTTGGACTTAAGAATGACATGATTCAACAAGTTTAAAATTCGTGTCCATTTCGCGGACCGGGTGATGATGCCAACACGCATCTCGACAAATTTTTGCGTGTCACCCAAAGCATGAAAGTGAATGGGGTCTCCGATGACGCCCTTCGTCTACATCTCTTCCCTTACTCCTTGCAAGATTGTGCCGCCGAATGGTTTGATCGTTTTCCAAGGAATTCTATCAACTCTTTTGACCAAATGGCAAAAATATTTCTCGGAAAATATTTCCCACCCTCTATGGTGACCAAGTTAAGAAATGATATTACAAATTTCTGTCAAAGATCCGATGAGTCGTTGTTCGAAGCTTGGGAACGTTATAAGCTTTCAATTGATCGATGTCCTAACCATAACATGTTACCCGTAACTCAAATAGATACCTTCTATAACAGGTTAACATTAATGCATCGTGATACCATCAATGCAGCTGCTGGCGGGACCTTTATGAAAAGGCGCCCCGAAGAGTACTATGATCTCATCAAAAATATAACCGCCCATCATAATGATTGGGATACTTTCGCTCAAAAAAATGAGTCATCGAGTTCTATCACTTCTTCTAATCCAGAAATAGAATCCCTTAAGCTTCAAATGGAACAAATGAATAGGAACTTAACAAGAGTGCTTCAGACAAACCAACAAGTTAATACCGTAACACCGAGTTGCAAGACTTGTGGTGGTCCTCATTCTTACAATGATTGTCCAGCCACCGTTGGCCAAAATCAGAACGTATATGCTGTGGGAGCCTACAATCAAGGTGGTAATTCCTACCAACCTCAAGGTAACCGCAATCTGCTTAGCTATCGTTCGGACAATTATCTCGGACCACCAGGGTTTAATGTGAATCAAAATCAAAACCGAAGCAATCAAAATCAAAACAACCAGGTTCAGCCTTATCAAAACCGGAATCAGGGAAACAACCAAAGTAACAATCAGGGTAGAAATCAGTTTTTCCAGGGTGCTAATCATAATCAGAATCAGGTTCAAAATTATCAAGCCCCTAATACCCAACCTCTGGTTGCTTTACCGCAAGAATTAACAAACTACATCAGGATTAATGAAAACAAGATCAATTCAATTCAAAATCAAATGAACAACTTGGCTACTTCAAATCAAAGGCTTGAAAGTATGCTAGGTAACATTATCAAAATGAATACTGCTTCTTCATCGGGTACGGGATCTCTCCCGAGCAACACCGTTGCTAACCCAAAAGGTAAATTGAAAGCTATTACCACTCGAAGTGGTCTTGTTCTTGATGAACCTTCCGTTCCTATGCCTCCTCTATTCATTAATCCGGAGGAGGATGAATGTGTAGAGGAGACTTTCATGGACCCGAAACATGGTGAGTTTACCATTAAGGTCCCACCTCCTCCCGTCCAACAAGCTAAACCTCCGAAACAAAGAAACTTTGTGATTCATACAAGGGATCCTCGTCACCCGAATATCCCTTATCCATAAAGAATAAATCAAGAAAAGCAAAAAGAAAAAGATGAAGTCCAAATACATAAATTTTGGCAAATGTTTAAACAGCTTCATATCAATATCACTCTTGCCGACGCATTGATTTTAATCCCAAACTATCAAAAGATGCTTAAGTCTCTCCTTTCCAATAAGGAGAATCTTATAGAATTGGCAAACACACCCGTAAGTGAAAATTGCTCAGCGGTTATCCTAAAGAAGCTTCCCGAAAAGCTGAGTGACCTTGGGAAATTTCTCATTCCGTGTGGTTTTAGCGAGCTCAAGTGCAAAGCCCTAGCCGATCTAGCTGCTAGCATCAACTTGATGCCACTCTCGGTATGGAAAGAGTTAGGGTTACCCAAGCTTATTTCCACCCAAATGACTCTTGAACTTGCTAACCGTGATATTTGTACTCCGAAAGGAATTGCAAGAGATGTCTTTGTTCCGGTTGGAAAGTTCACATTCCCCGCTGATTTTGTCATTGTTGATTATGAGAGCGATCTACGTGTCCCCCTTATTTTAGGAAGACCATTCTTACGGACCGCTCGTGCTTTGATTGACGTTCATGGAGAAGAAATGATTCTCCGTGACGGTAATGAAAGACTAATCTTGAACATGAGAAATGACACTTCAAGCTATTCAAACGAACCTCAACAAGAATCAATCAACATGATTTATGTCTACAATGTTTCACATGAGGAAATTCATGAAGATTTGTTTGCAGCAAATCATCCAAGTGGCAATCCCACTTCTCTTGTCTCTACTCATACCAATTTAACTTCACCGGAAGTTAATGATGATATCTTTAATCTGAAGGAAGACATTATTAAGAATTTGATAAATCTTGATAAAACCAAAGATCTCCCCCTATCTCATGAAAATCCGTTAAGTGGCAGTACCACTTCTCCTTCTCCCACACTTATCTCCTTAGAAGAAAGTGAATTAATTTAGGAAGAATTCAAAGCTTATCTTGCTAGTGACTCATTTCCACCGGGAAATGACGATCTTGTTAAAGCTATCCCCGAGGAGTTCGCCGATGAACTCGCTCTTATTGATTCATTTCCACCGGGAAATGATGATATGACTCCGGAAGACGTTATTAAAGAAGTGAAATGTTTGCTTACTCAATCTCCATTAGCAAACTATTCTCTCGATAACGATCTTGTTGTTACCATTCTCGAGATGTTCACCGATGAACATGCTCTCGATTATTCATCTCCACCATTATATGATGATGTTGATGATGATCTTTATTACTCATCCCCAACATTATGGGATAATGATAATATCTTTGATCTTGAACCCATTAATGATGATACTTATAATGATCCATTTGACTTCAAGGAAGAGAAAATCAAAGAGTCTAAACTCTTGATTGATTAACTTGATCTTCCTGAATCAAATAATGTCCTTCCTTTTCTCGAGTGTGACTCGATTTTCTATGAGGATTTTTTTGAGGTTGATGCTTTGCCTTCGACCAATAACGAGGACAAGGTATTTAATTCTTGAGGATTTTAATCTCTTTGAAGTCACCAACTTTGCAACACCGGATAAGAATGTAAAGAAGACCACTAATGCTTCTTTAATTCTTGAGGATTTTAATCCTCCTCTTTATGAACTTCCTTTCCACAAAGAAGTTCCTGGGCTAGGAGCTGTACTCTCGTTTTCATCCGAAAATGAGGAAAAAGTCTACAACCCCGGGATTCTCACTTCTAAAAGAGTTCATACCTCTCTTCTCCCGGAACTATCTCATCGGGGCACTAAAGCTTTCAAAGTCACCAAAATTCTTGAAAGCCCGATGGAGATTTTTCCTTGCTCTTACCAAGAGGACATCCGAGTCTTGGATGTTCCATGTCTCCACTTCTATCCCCCTTGACAAGCTCAAGTATGGGGGATTAGGTCAAGCTAAGTGACCTAAAACAAGCGCTTCGTGGGTGGCAACCCATGCTTATCCTAGTATTATCATCATAGTAGTAGTAGTAGTTATGTAGTAATGAATAAGTGTTTTTTGTTGTGTGAGGAGGCTCGCCTCTTTCCTTTTCCGTGTTTTGTGTTTTGTGTTGTATTGTCCAGGATGTCCCGGATTTTTGAAGCCTCTCGTGCTCGCGGTTTTTGTCCTTCGATCACAAGAGCTTCAAATCCTCAGCTTCATTTGGGAATCCGATATCCTAATCTTATCGACTAACGTTTATCTTTAAGCATACTTAATAAACGGCTTAGGATTTGCGTAGAGACCCTTCGTAAAACATTGAGGACAATGTTTAGTCTTAGTATGGGGGGATCTTCGATTTGATTATGCCTGCAGTCGTTGTTTTCACGTAAGCCCGTTTTTACCACCAAAATTTTTGAAAAATACCAAAAAAATTAAAAAAATTAAAAATTTTCAAAAATAAAATAAGTGTTTTGTCACAATTTTGACTTTCCTGCTGGTAAGGAAATAGAGAATTTTTGACCTCGATCGAGCGTGTTGAGCTCTAGCTTGTTCCTTAACATTTAGACTAAGCGTTCGCGAATATTCGCGAAGAACGAAAAATAATAGAGTTAAGTATGAGTTGGATACTAAACAAGGATTATTTGGAGATCTTAAGAGCTCATGTATGTAATTTGTCAACCTTTTTCTTACATAAGCTTCTAACCGGACTAATATACGTGTGTATTTTTGAGATTAAACTTAAATCAATAATTTTTTATGTAGTATATAGCAAAAACTTTAGCCTTAGTTCAAATTTATACTTGAATTTTTCAAAAAGACGTCTTCCTTATATAAAAAAAAATTAATGATATGTTGAAAAATGAAAAAAATATAATAAATATAAACTGAAGAAAGCCCATAGTAAGAATAAAAATCCGAGACTGATAAAAGTTTGATGCATCTTGCCGGCTCACAACCGATGTTGCAGCCTTCTAAAAGGTCAAGGGTTACAATTGCATAAATGTTTAATATTAAGTGGGAATGAGATAAATAGACTCTTTTTATTAAATTTATTATGCTTTTAAACTTTACTATTCTATTTATAAAGGATGTGTATACGGAAAATCTGAGAGTTTTTGAAACCTAAGGTCTGTGAGTCCCGATACTAGTCTCTGTGAGGTGTCAAAAGCCTGGTCACTTAGCCGCAAGGTTGGGATGTGTCAAGACGAAAGTCGCTACATGGGATGATCTCGCCTTCAAACTCATTATTCTCGGGTGAAACGTGAAGCATAGAATTTTGCAAAACGTTGATCCATGGTTGAAATTCAAAATAGCACATACACCTAAGATATAATAATTGTCGGGAGTGAAAAGTTCACAAGTTGCAAATATGAGTAGTGTTAGCATCTTAACTCATATTTAGCGGTGATTTCGTTTTAAGCTTGGTTTGGAATAAATAAAAAGTCGGGGACGATGAATTTATCCTTTTTGGGGCATTCTCGGATCAAAATGCATCTTGTTCTATGATCCCTAAAAGTTATAAAATAACGAAAGTCAAATAAGTTAGTTAGTTGCTTAAAATAAAAAATACAAAAATATGTGTAAGAGTATATATTTAAAATGGTAAAGACGGGGCTTTTCCAAACTTATGAGTCTTTACTTCCCCTCAACAAACACTTAGCTACTTTTCGAGGTTATTAGTCGAGGGGGATCGAGATTCTTAGTTTTCTAAGTGCTTACTTCATAGCATTGCGTGAGGACACGACAATGTCTTAGTATGGGGGATTTTGGTATGCGTTTAATTACACATACCTTTCACCATTAAAATCGGACTTAAATGACCAAAAACGTACAAAAAATACATTGTATTTGTATGTTTTCACTTATATTGTGCAGGAAACGGATATCCGAAAAAAAGGACGAAAAATCAAGCTAAAAACAACAAAACTGAGCACGGAATGGAAAAGCGTGGAAAAGACAAAGTCAAATCGAAGCAAACCCAAGATGAAGTCAAGTCAGCCCCGCAAAGTCAACAGTCAAAACCGGAGCCGATACCGAAGAATACTTAATGGACCCACCCAAACCCATCTAATGGGCCGGGTCAGCCCATTAGTATACTATATGAAGACCATGAGCCCAATCCCTTTTATATTTAACCACTAAAAGCCCATTATCCCTTTCATTTACCAAACGAGCCCAATTGATATAAACTGGCCCAAATCTATGATACTTAACGGGCGTTTACACCGCAAGGACTGGTATTGCAATCTCATAAGACACTTTGAGGGGGGAAAATTGCCAAGTCACCAAACTCACCTCTGCACAAAACAAAATTAAAACCCTGTACACACAACCCATTTTACCCGCCAAATCCCTGACCCATTGTTCATGTATCCCTGTCCCCCCCCCCTCCTCGACCACTGTTCACTATACTCCAAACTCATCTCTTTCCCCTCACAAGCCTCCAAGATACAAGTTGGCAATCCCTAAGCCAACCATTGGTTCGAAGAAAACAACAACAAATGAAGGGTTGAGATTAGAGATTGGGCTCCAAGCAAACATGAAGGGCCAAGATTGATTGGGCATCTCTCTCACACAACAAGCACATGCCTGGAATTTTCTCTATGAAGAAACACAGCCAAAGAGACACAAGACTTAGTATAAGTAGGCTTTTGTATTTTCATTTTTAAGAGTGTCGAATTTTTGTGTTTTAAGCAAACAACTTGTAATATCAAAAATTTGTACCCTTTTCAATATTGCAATTTAAGTTTTCTGTCATTTCATTTCTTGTCATTTTAAATTATTGCATTTAAATTTCTGTCATTTTTAAGCTTTCTTTAAAATAGTGTCATTTACTTATTTGTCTTTAAAAATTCTGTTGTTTAAGCTTATAGATAAGCTTTTAAGTCATTGAAAGCCTTTATAGAAGCTCATTCCATTTTCTGTCAAAAAAAGTCAAAAATCCAAAAAAAACTCCAAAGAAACTGTCAAAGAAGCAATGAGCATGGTTTGAAAAGGATGGCCATAGGTTTTAGAGCTTATGGTAAGCATTAGGATCTGTTTTTAAGCTTGTAAGAGCTTAAATCTTGCCAAAAAGCCAAGGACTCTTTGTAAGTTTTCTTTTTAATTTTTGCTAATTTTTACTGTTCATTAGCTTATTTGTGTTTATCTTATTGCTTATCTTGCTTATTATCTGATGTTTATGCTTGTTTATGTTGTTATTTGCCTGCTTTGTCTTTTGTTTAAGATTTAAGTCAAAACTGTCCCTTATATGCTTAATACTGCTTGTTGCTTATAACTTATTTAGTGCTTATTATTGTATGCTTTTATCTTAGTTTTGCTCAACATTGTTTGCTTGTTATCTGGTTTCCAAAAGCCTAGCCTTAAAACCCTTTAAATCAGCTTGAATTTGATCTTTATCATTTAAAGGGGTGTTTGGGTCAAGGGATAAAAGTGGGTCAAACTGGTTTTGAAAACCATTGGGTTATTTGATGAACTTGCACAAGCACTCTTGAGTTGATTTTAACCTGTTTTTAATAGTTTTCAAGTGTTTAAGATTTCCTTAAGGTTTTTCTATAAGTCTTTATAAACTATGTTCATAAAAACAGTTTCAAATGGGCTTATTTGATTAAGAATCTAAAACAGTCTTTTCTGCCTTATTTTTGTGTCTTTTCTTTGTGTTCAATGCAGTAAAAGTAGTCCCATTTGGTTAGCTTTGGTTTTACTTAAACTGTCAACTCTTTCTTTTAGTCAAATTTTTAGTTCAAAAGCCATTTTTCATTTCTAACTTTCAGTTAGTAAAATTGTTTTTCAGCTTTTTAATTTTTGAGCACAAGCTCATTAGGAGCTATTCTCCATCTGTTTTAACTTTGTTTTGAATTTTGAGCTTATTTTAAGTTTGCTTAATAGCCCTTTTAAACCTAAAAGTAGCCAAAGTCAGTGTATGCTGTTTTCACAAGCCCTTTTCTTGGCTAATTTGATTTTTAAACTTTATTCTTTTTTATGATTTTAGAAGGCCTTAAGCCCCTCTTTAAGCTAGTGCATGCCCTTAAGCCATAAGGTTCTATTTAGGTGCTTAATTTTAAGCCTAAAAGCCTCTCCCCTGGCTATGTGTGATGCAGTGTCTGCCTTTTAGCTTATTTGATTTTTAGTGCTTATGAGCCTGCTTTTCTTTGCTTATCTTTAGTTTTCCTTGCTTATTAGGTGTTAGTTATTGCCTGAGTTTGCTTATTTTTGTTTTTCCTTTGCTTATTTTGCCCCTATAAGCCAACAGTTTAGTTAAAATGAGCCCTTAGCTTAAAAAGTTAATACTGCCATCTGTTTGTGCTTATTTCCCCAGCTTATTGTGAGTTTTGAAAAAAGTTCCTTTTTTAAATTTGCTTAATTTTGTGTCATTTATAAGTTTTAGAAAAAAAAGAAAAAAAAGTTATTATAAAAAGAGAGAGGCCCAGGCTCGAACCCTGGGCCTCCCCCTTTATAACAAACGTCCCACACTCACACCCTCATAACCTTTGTGCTTCAATAGCTCATCCAGCTATTGTTGCACAATTAATTCTCTTATACCTTTTTTTAGCCCATAAGCCCATAAGCTGTTTTTGGCTTAATTCGTGGCTTAATTGATAAGCTGGGACCTCCAGCTTATTTTTCATAGATCCATCTTTCTTTTAGCTACTTTCCTTAATTTTTTGAGATTTTTCCCATTTCGTTTTCTATTTTTTATCATTTATTTTCTTTAAATCTGTTTTTTAATTATTAAAAATTAAATAAAAATCAAAAAAATATTTTTCTTTTTTAGAAAATTTTATTTTGTCATATTACACTTAGGAAAAATAGGAAAACTTTCGTAGGGTCAATTTTGCACATTTTGAGTTTTTAAAGCACGGGTCTCGGGCCCAGTTTTCGTTTTCTTCGTTTTTAACACTTTTAAGCTTCCGTTTTAGAATTTTCTTTCATTTTTCTTTTAACTTAGTTATTTTAAATTATAAAAACTTTAATACATCATTTAGGGTTTAGTTTTTGAATATGCTATATCTTGATAATAATGGAGATATCTTCAAAAAAAATCGAAAATCAAACAAATTTCGAAATTAAATGTTATATGTGTGTCCATGTCATCATTGAGATGGTATTTCATGTCATTGCCACATATTTATCTACTCATAGTTACACTCATATATATAAGTTATAAATATATTATTATATATATAGTACTTGACCCAACTTGAGAGCCCATTTTGTTTGGTTTTATGCTATTAGCGAACATGAGAATTAAGAAAGAATGTATTCTTGTCAACAGAAGATCTTGAATTCTCGTTAATTTAAAAATTAATCTAGTCTCACTTGGGATTTTCTATTCGAAAACAAATTGGCGGAAAAAGATGAGATGGAAAAGGACAAAGAAAGAGGAAAAAATGATTATCGTTTGGTGGTGAAAAGAGGTGGTGGTGGATGAAAAGTTGAAGAAGAGAAGTGTTTGGATTCGGGTATTATTTTGAATTCGTTCATTGAAAAGTTTTGGGACCAACGGAGTTACTAGGGTGTTTGGATGCTAACGAAAATTTGAGTGGGTGTTTGCAAAATAGGACCAAATGCACATTTAACAGTCTAGTTTGAGACCAAAAGTGTTGAACAGGGGCGGAGCCATTCCCATCATAGGGGGTCAACTGCCCCCAACGAATGCTTCAATTATCACATCTGTTAATGTTAATTTTCGAAGTTTAATCGTCGTGCCCTCAACTGTAAATTGAAAATGCCCTCAACGAAAAGATAGTATGACAAAAAAAAAACGAAGACAAAAATGGTTTGGTGGATACGGGTTAGCATATGAAGTCCTGTATCATATATTCTTGAGATATGTGAAATTATTAATTAAGCTTTTATCTTCTAACTTTTTTAAATGAATCAAATTTCTCATAATCCAATTACAAAAAGCTATCGGGTCTTTGTAGCTCATAATATTGTAACTTTGAGTAAACTTATTGATTATCTAAAATTCTTTTTTATTACTTGTATGTAAAGTTTTTTTTTTAACTAGTTTACCTAATATTAGTAGTGTTTTGCTCAATTTTCTTCACCAAGGTAATATTTTTTTGGTTTTTGGTTTTTTTGCCTAATTTGTTGTTTATTAGAAGGTCCTAACATGTTTTGTTGAAAATTTCTTATGTAATATCATATCGATTATAAAAAAATTTACAATGAAACGAGCGAAATGAGATTATTGATGTTGGATACCATGATAAGCCCCCTTGTTCCTGCTTGCTTCTCGACTTGAGCCTCGAGCTTAGAAATCAAGTGGGGTTTTCAATCCAGTTTGAGTCATAATCTCCTTGAGTTTCTCAAAGTCAATGATATCGTTACTTTTGCTTCTCTTGTAGAAGCTCGTCCCTTTGGAATCGACCAACAAGTCAAGTCGTTTGACTTGTTTATATCTTCGACAAGCTCAGAGGTAGACAATGATCAACCAGCCGCCTTGTAGTTTGTATAAAAAAGAGTAAAGTAATGTTATTTCCTTGCAGATATTCTTCTTATGTTTTAACATGTAATTTGTGAATTATATATATGAAAACGGGTTAACATATTATAAAAACTTAAGCTTTTGACATCTTAATTCCAACAAAAAATAAAAGTCAAAGTAGGCATACAAACAAAGAGAATTGTTAATGCATTCTATCAATGTTGAATAAAGTAACAAAAATGCGGACAACTCGTATAAAAAAACATCAAAAGCGTTTTGCACACTTATAGTATTTAGTATTAGCATCCTCAAAACTTATATGAAACTCTTTCATTCAGCAACATCAGAACCCTAAAGAACAAAAAAAGAAGAAAAAAAAGGTTATAATGAATTAAGCAGCATAAGATAATAAACAAACAATAAACAGATGGCTTCATGTCCAGTGATTTAAAAAAGTTGCAAAATTTAAGTACACTGTGGGTCAGTTTCCGCATTTGTCAACCCATTTTGGCAAACAAGGAATTCTTTCTTAGCAAATTCTAAAACTATATTTTGGACTCACATTTCTGAAATTTTCAAAGTTTCTGCAAAAACGATTACGTTTGCCAGAAGTGAAGTTTATGACATAATAAAACACAATTCAAACACCCCTAATATATTTACCTCAGGAAGGCGGCTACAGATAAAGGCAAGGAGAAGTTGTACCCTGCACTGCTCCAATCTTCTTCGGTCCATGAAAGTAAACACTCAGCTGAAACACCAAATTAACATAATAAGATACTAGTAACAAACATTTAGGGGGTGTTTGTTTGGATGTGCGTTTTGAAATCCATTGAATACTACAGAACAGAACACAACAGAACAATACCTTGTATACTCTACGACCACGAACCCACTCTCCCTTCGCTTCGACCATCCTCAACTTTGGAATCTGGAAATAAAAATATAATACCCGGTATTCACATGTGAGTTCTTAGTGTTTTTGTCACTCTCTTTTTTAACATCTTAAAATAAATTTGGGATATAATTATACCTTAAAACTCATAGTCCGGTAAAGCGGAGCCTCTATCACTATATGACGATCGTCGGCTATCACCTTGTCATGCGGCTCCCATTGAAGTGCCTCTACTTGCTGTCCATATGACAAGTTCAATAGACAAGTTTAGTAGAATAATATGACAAGTTCAGTATGCAAGTTCAGTAGAATCAAAAAACAGCCTAACCTTACTCCCACACACACCGAGCGTAAGTTTGGAAAGTAGTATAGCTTCACCGGTTTCAAGCAGAGGGTAGTCAAGCTGCAATTGAATATGCAAAAAATGAATAAGATAAGCTGCAATTAAGAATATGCAGAAAATGAATAAGAATATTTACCTCAATAATCATATGCCTGTGTTTTTCACACGGCTCAACTTCCCACGTCACCCTGCTTGTAAGGATTCCATTTGTGGCTGCAAAAACATTGTAAATGACGTTAGACGACCAAATGAAACGAAGAAGAGAAAATGATGGAGATTAGTAGCTTGACGAAAACGGGGAGGTTCAAAAGTTTAAGGCAAGGTTAGTAGTAGCGAAAGGTTATGCACCGTTAGCAAGACTTGATACTGTGCGGTTGATACTTGGTTTGGCAGCACAACGAGACTGGGAAGTTTTTCAGCTTAACGTGAAAAGTTCCGAAATCCATGGAGAGCTTAAAGAGGAAGTGTTTGTGCATAAACCGGAAGGTTTCATAAAAATTGGAGAAGTTCTGACAAGGTGTGGTATGGATAATGGCAATGCAGTGAAAAATCCAATTGTTCCAGGTACGTTATTATCAAAAGATGAGGCTGGTGAAGAAGTTCTGGCAAGGCTTATAAAGATAGCAATTATGCAGGGGATTTAGATGATGAAGAGAGTACATCATTTATGATGGGGTTCGGGAGCAATTAAGATCATGGTCTTGGAGTGGTGAGCTTATCAGCTACCGAAGCGGGAGCACATTGCAGCTGCTTTGTGTGCATGTCAGTGCATTTGGGTTAGAAGAATTTTGATGCAGGTTGGAGTTGAAGAACAAGGAGAGTCTGTGACATATCTAACTTTCAAAAAACCATGTAATTTCATGGAAAAAGTAAGCACATTGGAGTAAGGTTTGACTTCCTTATAGAATTGATAAATGATGGAGTTGTGAGCTTAAGTTTTTGTAGCTCATGGAATCAAGTTGCTGACATCATGACAAAACCATTGAAATTAGAGCTACAAAAAAAAACTTAAAAGCTCACAACTCCATCATTTACCAATGACGAAACCATTGAAATGAGAGCAGTTTGAGAGGTTACGCCGCATGCTTGAAGTGACAGAAGGTATTGAGGTAAGCTAAATGCAGATAGATGCATTAGCTTAAGGGAGAATTATTAGTCAAAGTTTGAGTACTTAAGTCTTAGGCAAATTAAAAAAGTGTTGGCTTCTTCTTATCATATAGAGCAGTAGCACATCATTTATGAGAGCGTTAAATGAAGTTTACAAACAATAATAAAAGACAAAAAGAATGAGGAAGCTACCGTCGTCATTTGGGAGGGGTGGCGCCATAGGAACGCCTACACTGATCTGAGCATTAGTATCACGATACCACTTAATGGTATCATCATCGTCAGCATCATCCTTCTTTGCGGCAGCAGCAAAATCAGTGGCACGCAGAGATCCGTAAGCGGCACCCATATTAACAACAACCTGGTTTATATCATTAGTTAATTAATTAATCATTGATAAGTTAAATTAACAAGTAAGAACCTGCTGTACATATTATCAATTACTACAATAATTAAAACCCTAGCTCCCAAATACAATAATCAAGGTAATCAAAAATCAAAATCAACCTGGTTTATATCATTAGTTAATTAATTAATCATTGATAAGTTAAATTAACAAGTAAAAACCTGTACATTTCAATTACTACAATAATTAAAACCCTAGCTCCCAAATACATGAAATTACAAAATCAAAACAATCAAATCTTAACCTGGTTTCGAAATCCTCCATTTGATTTGATGAGAATTAAATTAACAATTGAAAAAACAACCGGTTTTTGAATGAAACCCTAAAAAAATTTGATTTGATCTTTTGTGTTGTTTGTTACTCCAAACCCAAACATCATCGAACGAACGAACAACCATGGTCAAACAATAATAGTCAAACAAACAGAGATTTTACAAAACCAGTCCATCTGGTTACTATTTTGACAAAACTAACCCCCCAACAACATCACTTCACTCACATGATGACTACTGACACGTCACATACACAACAACAACACGCAAGCAAATTAATAATACGTGATCAGCAAGATTCTTGAAATTTTTAATTTTATTACAGTAAACAAGAAGAATCTTTAACCAACAAGATTCTTTAATTATATTTTAATAAAATACTAGTATCCAAAAACGAATATTCACACGTACGTTAAAAGTGACAAAAAGATGAACTATATTGTAGTTAATAATAGACAAAAAAAAGATCAAAGAAATATAGATATTTTAACGTACAATTAATGTAATGTGAGTGAAGGAGTCAAATACCAATTATTACCGTAAGCTAGTTTGATACTGCGAAGAATTTTTGATATAAAATAATAGTGTATTGCAAAAAAGTTGCAAAATTTAAGTACACTGTGGGTCAGTTTCCGCATTTGTCACCCATTATGGCAAACAAGGAATTCTTTCTTAGCAAATTCTAAAACTATACATTGGACTCACATTTCTAAAATTTTCAAAGTTTTTGCAAAAACGATTACGTTTGCCAAAAGTGAAGTTTATAACATAGCCCTGATTATAAAACACAATTCAAACACCCCTAATATATTACCTCAGGAAGGCGGGGCGGCTGCAGATAAAGGCAAGGAGAAGCTGTACCATGCACTCCTCCAATCTTCTTCGGCCCATGAAAGTAAACATTGAGCTGAAACACCAAATTAACATAATAAGATACTAGTAACAAACATTTAGGGGGTGTTTGTTTGGATGTGCGTTTTGAAATCCATTGAATACTACAGTACACAACAGAACAATACCTGGTATACTCTACGACCACGTACCCACTTTCCCTTCGCTTCGACCATCCTCAACTTTGGAATCTGGAAATAAAAATATAATACCCGGTATTCACATGTGAGTTCTTAGTGTGTTTGTCACTATTTCTTTTTTAACATCTTAAAATAAATTTGGGAAATAATTATACCTTAAAACTCATAGTCTGGTAAAGCGGAGCCTCTATCACTATATGACGATCGTCGGCTATCACCTTGTCATGCGGCTCCCATTGAAGTGCCTCTACTTGCTGTCCATATGACAAGTTCAATAGACAAGTTCAGTAGAATAATATGACAAGTTCAGTAGGCAAGTTCAGTAGAATCAAAAAACAGCCTAACCTTACTCCCACACACACTGAGCGTAAGTTTGGAAAGTAGTATAGCTTCACCGGTTTCAAGCAGAGGGTAGTCAAGCTGCAATTGAATATGCAGAAAATGAATAAGATAAGCTGCAATTAAGAATATGCAGAAAAGTGAATAAGAATATTTACCTCAATAATCATATGCCTGTGTCTTTCGCACGGCTCAACTTCCCACATTACCCTGCTTGTAGGGATTCCATTTGTGGCTGCAAAAACATTGTAAATGAGCTCCAATCTTCTTCGGTCCATGAAAGTAAACACTCAGCTGAAACACCAAATTAACATAATAAGATACTAGTAACAAACATTTAGGGGGTGTTTGTTTGGATGTGCGTTTTGAAATCCATTGAATACTACAGAACAGAACACAACAGAACAATACCTTGTATACTCTACGACCACGAACCCACTCTCCCTTCGCTTCGACCATCCTCAACTTTGGAATCTGGAAATAAAAATATAATACCCGGTATTCACATGTGAGTTCTTAGTGTTTTTGTCACTCTCTTTTTTAACATCTTAAAATAAATTTGGGATATAATTATACCTTAAAACTCATAGTCCGGTAAAGCGGAGCCTCTATCACTATATGACGATCGTCGGCTATCACCTTGTCATGCGGCTCCCATTGAAGTGCCTCTACTTGCTGGTCCATAAGACAACGTCAATAGACAAGTTTAGGTAGAATAATATGAACAATTTCAGTATCAAGTTCAGTGGGGGAAAAAAAAAAATCAAAAAACAGCTAACCTTACTCACACACACCGAGCGTAAGTATGGAAAGTAGTATATCATCACCGGTTTCAGCAGAGGGTAGTCAAGCTCAATTGAATATGCAGAAAATGAATAAGATAAGCTGCAATTAAGAATATGCAGAAAATGAATAAGAATATTTACCTCAATAATCATATGCCTGTGTCTTTCACACGGCTCAACTTCCCACGTCACCCTGCTTGTAGGGATTCCATTTGTGGCTGCAAAAACATTGTAAATGACGTTAGACGACCAAATGAAACGAAGAAGAGAAAATGATGGAATTTATAGCTGACGAAAAACGGGGAGGATTTTCAAAAGTTTAAGGCAAGGTTAGTATAGCGAAAGTTATGCGACCTTAGCAGACTTGATACTGTGCGGTTGATACTTGGTTTGGCAGCACAACGAGACTGGGAAGTTTTTCAGCTTAACGTGAAAAGTTCCGAAATCCATGGAGAGCTTAAAGAGGAAGTGTTTGTGCATAAACCGGAAGGTTTCATAAAAATTGGAGAAGTTCTGACAAGGTGTGGTATGGATAATGGCAATGCAGTGAAAAATCTAATTGTTCCATGTACATTATTATCAAAAGATGCTGGTGAAGAAGTCTGCAGGCCTTATAAAAGATAGCAATTATGCAGGGGATTTAGATGATGAAGAGAGTACATCTGGTTTTGTATTTATGATGGGGTTCGGGAGCAATAAAGATCATGGTCTTGGAGTGGTGAGCTTATCAGCTACCGAAGCGGGAGCACATTGCAGCTGCTTTGTGTGCATGTCAGTGCATTTGGGTTAGAAGAATTTTGATGCAGGTTGGAGTTGAAGAACATATAATAATAAAATAATAATATATTAAAGAAAAAAAAAGGGGGGGGGAACCAAGGAGAGTCTGTGACATATCTAACTTTCAAAAAACCATGTAAATTTCATGGAAAAAGTAAGCACATTGGAGTAAGGTTTGACTTCCTTATAGAATTGATAAATGATGGAGTTGTGAGCTTAAGTTTTTGTAGCTCATGGAATCAAGTTGCTGACATCATGACAAAACCATTGAAATTAGAGCTACAAAAAAAAACTTAAAAGCTCACAACTCCATCATTTACCAATGACGAAACCATTGAAATGAGAGCAGTTTGAGAGGTTACGCCGCATGCTTGAAGTGACAGAAGGTATTGAGGTAAGCTAAATGCAGATAGATGCATTAGCTTAAGGGAGAATTATTAGTCAAAGTTTGAGTACTTAAGTCTTAGGCAAATTAAAAAAGTGTTGGCTTCTTCTTATCATATAGAGCAGTAGCACATCATTTATGAGAGCGTTAAATGAAGTTTACAAACAATAATAAAAGACAAAAAGAATGAGGAAGCTACCGTCGTCATTTGGGAGGGGTGGCGCCATAGGAACGCCTACACTGATCTGAGCATTAGTATCACGATACCACTTAATGGTATCATCATCGTCAGCATCATCCTTCTTTGCGGCAGCAGCAAAATCAGTGGCACGCAGAGATCCGTAAGCGGCACCCATATTAACAACAACCTGGTTTATATCATTAGTTAATTAATTAATCATTGATAAGTTAAATTAACAAGTAAGAACCTGCTGTACATATTATCAATTACTACAATAATTAAAACCCTAGCTCCCAAATACAATAATCAAGGTAATCAAAAATCAAAATCAACCTGGTTTATATCATTAGTTAATTAATTAATCATTGATAAGTTAAATTAACAAGTAAAAACCTGTACATTTCAATTACTACAATAATTAAAACCCTAGCTCCCAAATACATGAAATTACAAAATCAAAACAATCAAATCTTAACCTGGTTTCGAAATCCTCCATTTGATTTGATGAGAATTAAATTAACAATTGAAAAACAACCGGTTTTTGAATGAAACCCTAAAAAAATTGATTGATCTTATTTGTTTGTTTGTTACTCAAACCCAAACATCATCGACGAACGAACAACCAAGGTCAAACAATAATAGTCAAACAAACATAGATTTTACTAAAACCATTCCATCGGTACTATTTTGAACGAAAACTAACCCCCCAACACAACTTCACTCACATATGACTACTGACACGTCACATACACAACAACAACACGCAAGCAAATTAATAATACGTGATCAGCAAGATTCTTGAAATTTTTAATTTTATTACAGTAAACAAGAAGAATCTTTAACCAACAAGATTCTTTAATTATATTTTAATAAAATACTAGTATCCAAAAATGAATATCACCACGACGTTAAAAGCGACAAAAGATGAACTATATGTAGTTAAAATAGACAAAAAAAAAATCAAAAGAAATATAGATATTTTAACGTACAAGTAATGTATGGTGAGTGAAGGATCAAATACAATGATTACCGGTAACTAGTTTGATACTGCGAAGAATTTTTGATATAAAATAATAGTGTATTGCAAAAAAGTTGCAAAATTTAAGTACACTGTGGGTCAGTTTCCGCATTTGTCACCCATTATGGCAAACAAGGAATTCTTTCTTAGCAAATTCTAAAACTATACATTGGACTCACATTTCTAAAATTTTCAAAGTTTTTGCAAAAACGATTACGTTTGCCAAAAGTGAAGTTTATAACATAGCCCTGATTATAAAACACAATTCAAACACCCCTAATATATTACCTCAGGAAGGCGGGGCGGCTGCAGATAAAGGCAAGGAGAAGCTGTACCATGCACTCCTCCAATCTTCTTCGGCCCATGAAAGTAAACATTGAGCTGAAACACCAAATTAACATAATAAGATACTAGTAACAAACATTTAGGGGGTGTTTGTTTGGATGTGCGTTTTGAAATCCATTGAATACTACAGTACACAACAGAACAATACCTGGTATACTCTACGACCACGTACCCACTTTCCCTTCGCTTCGACCATCCTCAACTTTGGAATCTGGAAATAAAAATATAATACCCGGTATTCACATGTGAGTTCTTAGTGTGTTTGTCACTATTTCTTTTTTAACATCTTAAAATAAATTTGGGAAATAATTATACCTTAAAACTCATAGTCTGGTAAAGCGGAGCCTCTATCACTATATGACGATCGTCGGCTATCACTTGTTCAGCGGCTCCATTGAAGTGCCTCTACTGCTGCGCATATGACAAGTTCAACAGACAGTCAGTAGAAAATATGACAAGTTCATGTAGGCAAGTTCCAGTAGAATCAAAAAACCCCTAACCTTACTCCCACACACACTGAGCGTAAGTTTGGAAAGTAGTATAGCTTCACCGGTTTCAAGCAGAGGGTAGTCAAGCTGCAATTGAATATGCAGAAAATGAATAAGATAAGCTGCAATTAAGAATATGCAGAAAAGTGAATAAGAATATTTACCTCAATAATCATATGCCTGTGTCTTTCGCACGGCTCAACTTCCCACATTACCCTGCTTGTAGGGATTCCATTTGTGGCTGCAAAAACATTGTAAATGATGTTAGACGGCCAAATGAAACGAAGAAGAGAAAATGGTGGAGATTAGTAGCTTGACGAAAACGGGGAGGTTCAAAAGTTTAAGGCAAGGTTAGTAGTAGCGAAAGGTTATGCACCGTTAGCAAGACTTGATACTGTGCGGTTGATACTTGGTTTGGCAGCACAACAAGACTGGGAAGTTTTTCAGCTTAACGTGAAAAGTTCCGAAATCCATGGAGAGCTTAAAGAGGAAGTGTTTGTGCATAAACCGGAAGGTTTCATAAAAATTGGAGAAGTGGACAGTCTACAAATTGAAAAAAGGCACTATATGGCCTTAAAGAGGCACCAAGGGCGTGGGGGGGGGGGGGGGGGGGGGGGGGGGGGTACAGTAAGATCGAGGCATATTTCGCACGATATGGTTTAGAGGTTTTGAAAGATGTACGAGCGAGCACACTCTGTTTACAAAGTCAAAAGAAGGTAAAATTCTGATTGTTAGTCTCTATGTTGATGATTTAATCCACACTTGAAATGATAGGTCTATGTGTGAAGATTTCAAAAACTCAATGATGTTGGGAATTCGACATGTATGAGTTGGGAAGAATGAGACATTTCCTTGGGGTAGAAGTCCAAACAAAGTGCAGCTGGGATATTTTTTATTTGTCAAAGAAGATAAGCCACGAAAGTTCTGACAAGTGTGGTATGATAAGTTTGCAATGCAGGAAAAATCCAATTGTTCCAGGTACGTTATTATAAAAGATGAGCTGGTTGAAGACGTTCCTGACCAGGCTTATACAATGGAAATATGCAGGTGTATTTAGATGATGATAGATAGTACATCTGGTTTTGTATTTATATGGGGGTACAGGAGCAATAAAGATCATGGTCAGCTACCGAAGCGGGAGCAACCTTGCAGCTGCTTTGTGTGCCTATGTCAGTGGCGTTTGGTTAGAAAAATATTGATGCAGGTTGGATTGAAGGAAACAAGGAGGGGTCGTGACATAGTCCAACTTAAAAAAACCATGGAAAAGTAAGCACATTGAGTAAGGTTTGACTTCCTTAGAAATTGGTAAATTATGGAGTTGTAAGCGTAAGTTTTTTGTACACGTGGAATCAAGTTGCTGACATCATGACGAAACCATTGAAATTAGAGCTACAAAAGCTCACGACTCCATCATTTACCAATGACGAAACCATTGAAATGAGAGGTTGCGCCGCATGCTTGGAGTGACAGAAGGTATTGAAGTAAGCTAAATGCAGATAGATGCCTTATTTAGCTTAAGGGAGGATTATTATTATCAAAGTTTGAGTAGTTAAGTGTGCAGGCAAATTAAAAAAGTGTTAGGCTCTTCTTATCATATAGAGTAGTAGTAGGTAGGGACATCATTTATGAGAGCGTTAAATGAAGTTTACAAACAATAATAAAAGACAAAAAGAATGAGGAAGCTACCGTAGTCAGTTGGGAGGGGTGGCGCCATAGGAACGCCTACACTGATCTCAGCATTAGAATCATGATACCACTTAACGGTAGCATCGTCCTTCCTTTGCGGCCTTCAGAAAAATCCAGTGGCACGCAAAGATCCAATGAGCACCCATATTAACAACAACCTGGTTTATATCATTAGTTAATTAATTAATCATTGATAAGTTAAATTAACAATAAGACCTGCTGTAGCATATCATAATTACTAGAATAAAATTAAAACCCTAAGCTCCCAAATACAATGAAAATAACCAAAATCAAAATAACCCAAATCTTAACCGGTTTCGAAACCTCCATTTGATTTGATGAGAGAATTAAATTAACAATTGAAAAAACAATCGGTTTTTTAATGAAACCCTAAACTTTTGATTGATCTTTTGTGTTGTGTTGTGTTGTTACCCAACAAACATCATCGAACGAACAAAACAACCATGGTCAAACAATAATAGTCAAACAAACACAGATTTTACAAAATAAGTCTATCTAGTTACTATTTTGACAAAACTAACCCCCCAACTTCACATGATGACGTCAAGAAGAAGAATCTTTAACCAATAAGATTCATAAGTAATTTATATACAGGCCCGGACATTAGGGTGTGCAACATGAGCATTGCACAGGGCCCAACTTTTCTAGGGGCACCAAAATTCTGTGAAATTTTATTTTAAATATTATTCAAGTTTAAGGCCAATTTGTCCAACTCTTATATATAAAGTCTTCTAGTCTTATGTTATTCATTATTAAACGATAAAAGAGAATTACATTACTTCTTTTGTGGTGTCCTTTTATGTGTTGTACAAGTTAGGCTCACCCGCGCTCCGTTGCGAGATGTTTGGCGGCCGGTTTTTCGTGGGACTTGTAGTAAGGTATTTTTTGTAAACAAAAATAAAAATTTAGAACGTCGTACGTAACGACCGATTTCAACGACTGTTTTGGGCATTCGAAAAAAAAACTAACGGTCCGACCGCTAGTGGAAAATGGTATTTTATAAAAATAAAATTAAAATGAGGGTAGTTTTCGTAATTTAACACATAGTGCGAGAGGGTATTTTGTAAATATTTGAGGGGCTATTTTGTAAATAAAAAAGGAACGGGTCGGGGCGGACCGGGTCGGGTCGACCCGACAATACCGATAACTCAAAAAGTGCGAGTGAATATTTTGAAAAAGTGCGAGTGGATATTTTGAAAAAAAAAAGCAAAAAAAACAATTAAATTTTTTTTTAAAAATGTTCAGACCGGGTCGGGTCAACCCGGTGCATTTAATGCAACTTAATGCACCTGAAGCGCGTGGTTAGTTCTATTGTTATTCATAAAAAAAACAGACCGATGACTCAAAAAGTGGGAGAGAGTATTTAAAAAACAAAACAATTTTTTTTTCAAAAAAAAAAAAAACCGATCGGACCGGGTAGGGTTGACCCGGCGTATTAAATGCACCCCGGTCAACCCGGTGCATTTAATGCACACTAAATGCAAAAGGCCATTTAATGCATGCGAGAGGGTATTCCGAGGAAAAAAAAGAAAATTTTATTTTAGAAATTTTTTGAAAAAAAAAGGAAAAAAAAACTGGCGACCGCGCGCCGTTGCGGGACGATTAGCGGAGCGCGAGGTTTGAGGAAACTTAAAGTTTTATTCATAAAAAAACAGACCGATGACTCCAACAGTGCGAGAGGGTATTCCGAGAAAAAAAAAGGAAAATTTTATTTTAAAAATTTTTTGAGAAAAAAAAAGAACGGGACTAAATTTAGCGAGTCGGAGGTTTGAGGAAACTTAAAGTTTTATTCATAAAAAAACAGACGGATGACTCAAACAGTGCGAGAGGGTATTCCGAGGAAAAAAAAGGAAAGTTTTATTTTAAAAACTTTTTGAGAAAAAAAACTGGTAAAAAAAAACTAACTGTTAAAAAAAAATATTCATAAAAAAACAGACCGATGACTCCAACAGTGCGAGAGGGTATTCCGAGAAAAAAAAAAGGAAAATTTTATTTTAAAAATTTTTTGAGAAAAAAAAGAACGGGACGATTAGCGGAGCGCGAGGTTTGAGGAAACTTAAAGTTTTATTCATAAAAAAACAGACCGATGACTCAAACAGCGCGAGAGGGTATTCCGAGGAAAAAAAAGGAAAGTTTTATTTTAAAAACTTTTTGAGAAAAAGAAAAAGAAAAAAAATGGTAAAAAAAACTAACTGTTAAAAAAAAAAAAAAAAAAAAAACCTTTATTAATTGCCGGGTTAAAAACATTTAATGAGACCCGATTTTTGGGTGGGTCGGGTCCCCCGGTAAATGTATTGTTTAGAAATTCTTGACAAATGGTTTTTGTGATTGGCACCTGCTCGGGAATCAAGGTACTTTTTTCTATCAATTGTTTTATGGGTTTTTTCTTTACAACTTATTTATAAATTATAAGTAACTCCTTGGTTTTTTTTTCTATTAATTTGTTTGATGTTTTTGTTTCTGTAAGTCATTAGTATATTTTTATAGGGTTTTTTTAGATGTTAAATAAGGCATTTATTTTGATTCAAGTTAATAAAGGTAAATATATATTGTATATTTTTAAAGGGTTTTTTAGATGTTAAACAAGGCATTTATTTTGATTCAAGTTAATAAAAGTAAATATTGTAATGCGACTATTTTTATGTCTCATGTTTCTATATTAAAGTTACAAAATCTTCTATATTTCTTTTAATATGTTGCAACTTTATCAATTTTACTTATACCGGTATTTAAAGTATCCGTGTTTAAAGGGCCCAATTTTTTGTAACCGAACAGGGCACCCAAAATCCACGAGACGGCCCTGATTATATCAAATCAAACACAAGAACGAGTACAAAACACGAACTATCTATCACAACAACAAGATTCTTTAAACATGCAAAACAGATGGATCTACTTCTTTTCACGAATTATAAACAAGATTCCTTAAACAAATATTCTCACACTAGATCCATCGAATATTATGACTACAGTAAAAAAAACACAATTCTTTTATTTAACACACAACAACAAGATTCTTTTAAAATTTATAAACAAGATTCTTTGCCACATTAAATTCAACACTACCAGATCCTTTAATAAAATACTAGTATCCACATACGAATGAATATTCACACGTACGTTAAAAGTGACCAAAAACATGAACTATATTGTACCTAGTTAATAATAATGTAAGTGAAAGACCAATAATCGCCGTAAGCTAGTTTGAATACTGCGAAGAAAGCTTATCACGTTGACTATGGAATAAGTGAAAGTTGTTCATCCGAGTATTTATGTTGTTGATTGAAGTTGATAAAAGGTAAATATTTATTTTTAGATGTTAAAAGAAGGCATTTATTTTTATTCAAGTTAATAAAGGTAAATATATTGTATATTTTTGGAGGGTTTTTTTAGATGTAAAACAAGACATTTATTTTGATTCAAGTTAATAAAGGTAAATATATCGTATATTTTTATAGGGTTTTTTTAGATGTTAAATAAGGCATTTATTTTGATTCAAGTTAATAAAAGTAAATATTGTAATGCGACTATTTTTATGTCTCATGTTTCTATATTAAAGTTACAAAATGTTCTATATCAAAATTCTAATTCTAAACCGCCTCTTTTTTTTTGAACGACAATATTAGAATATGATAATTCACCATTGAAGGCTAATTGATTTGCTTCCCTTACAATTGATAACAACTATCCTATATATAAGATACAAAAGATCATTCTAGAATCATTACTATGGGCTTAGGCCCAATACAAATTAATGACTAATAAATATACTTTGAATGTTGACTTGACTTGAATATTCAATGTTGACCGTTGACTTTGAATGCTGACCGTTGACTTTGAATGTTGACTTGATTTATACATGGTTAATACCCCCCCTCAGTGTGAGCGGGAGATCTTCGGACGTTCAGGCTGGAGCGAAACTCAATGAATAAAGCAGTGGGTAGGCCCTTCGTAAAAATATCTGCATACTGGAATCTTGAAGGGACATGAAGAACTCGAACTTGTCCCGAAGCAACAAAGTCACGAACAAAATGAATGTCGATCTCAATGTGTTTCGTGCGTTGATGTTGAACCGGATTTGCAGACATATAGACACACTAACTTAAAAATTTAACAACCTACAAATAATCAATTACAAATAAGCCTTATTAAGTTTTCAATGATAGTATTATACATAAATAATGATAAACTACATCGCCAAAAATTATAAGTTATATATATGACGTTAAACAAGTTTCTATAATCACAATTTTACAATCTTACAAAGATAGGAAACTAACAATATTAGATAAATATTTTTTTTATTATGTAAATACTAACAAATGACTATACAAGTATAGATATATTTGTATATGTGTATATATTATTCGGGCGGGGCGGGGCGGGTCGAGGATGTTATTCCTCGCTCCCCGCCCCAAACCCGATTAAAATCCCCGTTTAAGCCCCAAACCCGCCCCGTAACCCGATAAGCATGCCCCGCCTCGCCACAATTAGTTCGGGTACCGGGTTTCCCGTCGAGATCGGGTTTTTTTGCCATCCTTATATATTACCTTTGAACAGTCAACTTTGTTTATATATATCATGAGCTGAGGCAGTTTGTACAAGTCGCAAGTGAACCAGCCCATAATTAGACTTTAAAATACAATGGGCTCATTGACCTTAAACTATAGTCCATCTAGCGGCCCATTTAATATTTTACAGTGTTCTATCTTCCTAATTGTACATGACCACCACCATCTAGCGGATTTATGTAAAAAGTGGGCTATTTATAACTAAGAATAAGTTTAGGAGGATATAGCATTTCTTGGTAGATATATACGACTAGGGCTGAGCAAAGTAACCTGAAAACCGACCCGACCCGACAAACTGAGCCGAACCGAGCTTATTCGGTTCGGTTCTCGGTTTTGGATATGTATATCGGTTTGTTCGGTTCGGTTCGGTTCGGCTCAAACCCGACACTTAGTCGGTTCGAACTACATAAACCGAATCGAACCGAGCCGAGCTGAACCGACCTTATTCGGTTCGGTTTCGGTTTATATAGGGTTCACTCGGTTCGATTCTCGGTTTGCAAAATTCTCTTATTCGGTTTCGGGTTTTTTGGTTCGGGTCGGTTCCGACCCGATGCTCACCCATATATACGACTATGACTAATATCTCGGAACTAAATTTTTTTGTGTAAAGAGTTTATACCCGGTGAATATATTAGAAAAAAATGATAAGAGTTTAAGTAAATGGAGAAGTGGTAATGATCCACCCCTCAATATAAACTATAAGTTTTGAACATACTCAAAACTTAACGACCAAAAAACAAACTAGAGATCGAAGGAACACATGAAAAATAATATCTCGGTACTAAATCAATTCCATGTAACATGTTTGCTCAATTAACAGGATCAAATTATTGAAATTGAAGGTTTTGGGTGGATAACTATTGAGAACATAGAAAGTGTTAGTCACTCAAGGTCATGCCGGGTCGTAGGTCGTTAGTCGTAATTTATCTTATTGTGTAACAATGTATCACATATCCTTTCCAAGAGTAAACTTATGTAACATCCTTCTCCTATAAAAGGACGCTTAGGAGGAAGGAAGTGGGGGGTGAAACTAAGGATTACATATATGCTATTACATTTCCTCTTAATATTTTTCTCTCTTTAGTTTCCACCCAAGCTCTCCCGCTCTCTCTCTCTCTCTCTAAAACTCAAGATTATATTATGTGTGATTGATATATTGTATTCTCTACAATTGGTATCAAGAGCCATAAGATGATTTAGTGGTGTTTGTGTGCGTTTTTTGATAAAGTTTTGGTCACGTTTTTTATATATGCTAAAATAGGCACCCGAAATCATTAAAACATACACATCAAGTTATGGGTCAGTTACAAAGAGAAAAAGCATATGGTCAGAGCCACCAACATTGTAATACGCAAAGGATAAGTTGTCCTTTAAAACACCAGCTTTAACACTTAGAGCATTGGGTACCCTAAGTCATGGCTTGAGCCATCCTCGAAAACGCCACTTGATGGCATGAGACCCACACCGCACCTCGTGTTTCGAGTGCTGAGCCACCACCACCACACCAAATGGTCCCTGAAAACGTAAATGATGGCACGAGACCCACACCGTGAGTCGCGTTTTCAGGTATTTTTCTCGTGTTATGAGAAAACGCCAAAAGTTGAGGTACTTGACGACACCGGAAATGTGGTGTTATGGAGGGAAAGATGTTTTTGGTGTTATGGGGCATTATAGTGTTATGAAAAAATTGCTGATGTGGCAGCACTTTTCCCATAACACCAACTTAACGGCATCATGGGTACCTAGTGCTCTTATGAGCACATGATACTCTCGAGCAATCTTATGTTTCAAAGTGCCCACTGTTTCAGACAACTCTTGTACATTGATTTTCAATTAAACTACTGATTGACTAACCCCAAACGAAGTTCCCTCATCATCTTTTGTTTTGGCTATAGAAACGGAAACAGGTCCTGCACTCACAAGGCGGTACGTAATCAATAAGTACTAACTAGTAGAGTAGTTAACGAGGGAGGAAAAATGATAAATTATATGTACGTTTATTTACAAAACAATAGTTTATCAAGGGCAATTTATCTAGTTGAACAAACAAAGGAGTTCCAAATGATTCAGATTCATTCAGAAGTAGTATTTTGAAACTTAAGACAACAAACTGGATCTTTAAAAAAAAGAAAAATAAATAGTACAAGTATAACAATATGACACCATACAAACATGTTTAACTTACAAAGACAAAATACATACTCCTTCCGTTCTGAAATTACTCTGACAAAAAACACACAGTTTAAGAAAAATGCATTTATTACTACTTTCTTTTTTTTTCTTTTTAGCAAAATGACATTTTTACCCTTAATTAATTATTTAAGTCTTTTTTAAAGTTGGTAATAATAATTTCAAACAAGGTTAATATAGTAAACTTGATCAAACTTCTCTATCTAATTTTAGTAGTGAACAATTAAATTGGGACATCCCAAAAAAAACGTGAACTTTTAATTTGGGACAGAGGGAGTATAATGTTAATGTGATTTTTAAAAGTGTATGTTGGAAATTTAGTGCAATTGTGGGAATCGAGTTACTTGAAAATGGGTTTAGAGGTACGGTGGGTACATCTCATTCACTGTTTCTTCCCGAACCTCTTTTAGTGTTAGCTTAATGTCTAATTAAATGAGTAGTTTCAAACATTAAAGGTTTGTAACCACTTGACCTATTAAAATGTGCCGGTTTCAAATAATAAAAACTACCCATTAAATGTTTGTACCACTTTGACCTATTAAATGGACGGTGGGGTGAGCATATCGGACCGGAGACCGGGGACCGGACCAGAAAAACCGAGAACGACGGACTGGATTATCCGAATGAACGTATTTTTGGTCCGGTCCTCGGTCTGGGGTTTTTGTTATTTTCGGTCTCGGTCCGGTCTGGTCTTACCAAAAACCCGATGATTATGCCGTGTATGACCGGACCAGACCGAAGACCGACCCGGACCGGACCGTTACCAATTTCGGTATCCGATCCTCGGTCCGGCGTTTGGACCAACTCGGTCTGGTCCGGGCCTGGTCTTGGCCGACTGGTCCGGTCCTTGGTCCGTGCTCCACTCTAAAAGTGGCGGTTTCAAGTTTGGTATAACCAAGATATTGTCATGTAACACTATTTATGAAGAGGTTATAATATTAATTGGAACCGATTAATATTTCATTTGTTTTTTTTTTTAATTAAACCCCCCCTTTTCCTTTTGACCAGGAGTTACATACTGTTTTAATTAAGAAGTTTTCATCCCTATAATAGAGATGACACTTGCATGGAAAAAAACACACCGAACATAACAATTAAAGGCGAAAAGGGTTCTTAGAATTGTGGCCTATATCAAGAACATAACATTTGGTTTTATCCCAAAGAGATACTCGTGATACCCAGGCATTGGGTCTAATAGTTTCTTTTGGAAAGTGATTTACATGTTCATTTGATTATAATTATCTTCACCTTGTTATGAGTACCATACCAACAATTAAAGAAATTATTTTGTGATAATCAATGACGAATGCAGAATGCAATGAAGCCACATGGTGGCTACAATTTCTCCAAGCTTGGACAAAGTTCGAAGGGGATTGATTTCTGATGATGGCAAAATGGGAGGCACTTTTTTTTTACATGAGTGTGATGGCATGTCCTAAACACACCAATTCCTGTGATGAGGATTTGATGCAATTTGAATAGTGGTAGAATCGGCTTGAGAATGATACCCCGACACAATGATGACCTATGTGTGTCGTGGTGGTATTATGCCCGTCTTACCCCCCTATTTTTTCCTATATCATTCTCAATGGTATGTTTGATTCCTTGTTTGATATTTACCAAAAATTTGAATATGAAAAAGAACTATGGGATTCCTTGGAGGCTAAATGTATGGCTGAAAAGATGGATCAAGTAAGAAGTTTCTTGTAAGTAATTTCACAAATTACCAAATGATTGATTCAAGACCAGTTATGGAACAATACAATGAACTTCTTGATATACTTTACACAACATAAAATGATATGGATGAGGCTATTCAAGTCTCTTGTATCATTGATAAACTCCCTTTGGAAAGATTTAAAGCATACCTTGAAACATAAGAAGGATGAATTAACTCTTATTGAGTTGGGCAGTCATCTGCGCATTGATAAATCCCTTAGGGTGCAGGATAGTGACAAGCCAAAGGGAAACAATGTTGTCGGTCCTTCAGTTGTCAATATGGTGGAGCATAACAACTCTATCAGGTACATGACCCAAAAAGGTAAAACGTGGTAAAGATCAGACATCTGCTTCAATTTCTATCGGTTCCATGGAACTAAACGAGATGAAACACAAAATTAACATATAAAATATTAGTAACAAAACATTTAGGAGGTGTTTGTTTGATGGTGCATTTTTGGATTGAAATCGATTTATTTCATATATTAAGAAATCACCAGATTTACAAAAGTACACATCCAAACATCCCTTTGCTTTAAAAAAATCTATTGAATACCACACAACTGTAAAGTGTAACTAAACAATACTCAATATACTTTATGATCACGAAGCCACTCTCCCTCCGCAATGACCACCCTCAAGTTTGGAATCTAGAAATAAAAATATAATACCCGGTTTGCATACGTGAGTTCTTACAAGTAAGAGATGTGTTGTGTCATTCTCTTTTTATTAACATCTTTCTTAATTTATTTATAAAAAGGGAAAACAACTTTGAGATATAAACATTCGTGAAAGGCACATGCATATGACTATCAAGATAATTATTCCTTATGTGCTTTGTTTTGTAAAATGAATAATGACAAAATCGTATGGAGCACCCATTATATTTAAATTTAAACAAGATGATACATGAATCAAGGATTTTCCACTTTTAACCGACTTAAAAACATATATTATGTTTGTTTCAACATGAGACATGGCTGCCTTTTTAGAATTGTTTATATACTAAGCGCATACATTGCATCTGCTCGCTATGTACATCTGAAAAGTTCAGTTGAGTCATATAAAAGCCTTAAAAAAGGCCTAACCTGACCCCCACACACACCGATCCTAACTTTTGAACATTTTATAGCTTCATCAGTTTCGAGCAAAGGGTAGTCAAGCTGCAATTAGGAATAGGCAAAAAATGAATAAGATACGCATAAACATGGTTATGTTATCGTTATGGTTCATTTGGCCACTCTTTGTCTACAGTGAAAATGTGAAGTTTTATAAATCACACGACTTTTTACATAAATGTATATCTAAACAGAAATAAACAAAACCACACATACAATTAATATATGTTTTAAAGTCGGGTAAAAGTGGTAAAAAGTGGAAAACCCCTCATTCATGTATCATCTTGTTTAAATCTAGATATAATGGGTGCCTCCATAGGATTTTGTCATGATTCATTGTACAAAACAAAACATATAAGGAATAATTACCTTGATAGTAGTCATATGCATGTGCCTTTCGCAGGGCACAAATTCCCAGCATTTTCTCTTCGTTTCATTTGGTCGTCTAACATCATTTATAATGTTTTTGCAGCCACAATTGGCATCCCTACAAGCAGGGTGACGTGGGAATTTGAGCCCCGCGAAAGGCACAGGAATATGACTATCGACGTAATTATTCTTATCTGTTTTGTTTTGTAAAATGAATCATGACAAAATCGTTTGGAGGCAGTCATTATATCCAGATTTAAACAAGATGATACATGAATCAGAGATTTTCCACTTTTTACTGCTTTTAACCGACTTAAAAACATATATTAATTGTATGTTTGGTTTTGTTTATTTCTGTTTGGAATGTAAAAAGTCTGTGATTTATAAAACTTCACCTTTTCACTATAGACAAAGAATGGCCAAATGAACCTTAACGATAACATGAACCATGTTTATGCTCATCTTATTCATTTTCTGCATATTCCTAATTGCAGCTTGACTACCATTTGCTTGAAACTACTGAAGCTATAAGATGTTCAAAAGTTAGGATCGACGTGTGTGGGAGTCGGATTAGGCCTTCTAAGAAACTAGGGGTGAGCAAAAAAATGGAAACCGAACCGAAAACCGGAAAAACCAAACCAAAATAACGAACCGAACTAGAAACCGACAGTTTGGTTTTTTATTTTTTAAATAACCGAACTTTCGGTTCGATTTAGGGTTGACATAAAAACCGAACCGTAAAAACCGAACCGAACCGATTCCGTTAATTAGTTAATTACTATTAGTGTTACTAATTATTTATTTTTCTTTTTTAATTCGTACTATTGGGCCTCTTCGAGGGAATGGAACAAAATTAGAAAAGATATGTGAAAAATCAAACCAAAATTTGAAAATATATCTGGGCCAAATTAGAAAAAATATAGAAAATTGTTGGGCCAAATTGGCCCAAGTACAAATGGTTGAAAAAACCGAAAAACTGAAAAAACCGCACGATTTCGGTTATGGTTATACAAAAAAACGAACATTCGGTTTCGGTTTCGGTTTTTGCCAAAAGTCGACCCAAACGGAACCGGGCACACCCCTATAAGAAACTGCCTGCTACAAAGGGAGGTATTCATATTCCTACTAGCAAGTTTGTATTTACTTTGATTTTGATCAGTTGATGGGATTCAAGTGTGTCTCTTTTAAAAAACTTTTTGTAATCAATGAAAAGGGAAAGTAGCGGGATGAAACTGATACTAAATCCATTTTTTAAAGATGTAGTGATCTTGTCGAAAATCTCTCTACGTGCTGTGGCAAGTGCACAAAGTAAATGTTTCCAAACTTGTCACACTTTACACAACCTTAAACATAAGCTATCCAAACTTTCAAAATAAGAAAAAGAT